>AWOL01S0236037.1:7344-30629 GCA_000715115.1 Nicotiana otophora | reverse complement strand
TGTCCAAATCGTTTTTAAAGTGAAGTAGGTCGACCACCGCCCAAGTGGGTCCCATTGTGAGCTTCTTGCATAGTCTCGTGAAAACGCGAATATCTCTCTACTCTGATGTTTTATCAATGAACAGTTTATTGCGTTAGAAACAAGACTGTAGATCTTCAATTTGATATGTAGATCATCCCGTAATTCAAAGTATATTGGGAGAAAAGCTCAGCTACATTTGACCTAACTTTCAGCAAATTTATGAATGTTACTTGTGATGACCTTTGCCAACTTTTGTTCCACAATTCGCTTGACTTCAAAACGTAATACATGACTATAATACGACTAAAATAACTCGTAACATAACCTCCTTATCATGTTAAGCACCCTACTATCACCCCCAAAAATATATGTTATAACATGTCCAACTTGTCGACATTCGACGAAGCTTATTTTTCTTCAATTTGTTTAGATTCAAAGCCTTTCAACCCTCTTGGTGCTTGTTATCCATGATATTATAGATTTGTAACCTCCAAGGTAACATGATTAATTTACTTTATATACTTTCAAAGACAATCTCATTTCTGAGCTTACATCAATTGACTTACGACGTATTCTCACGTACGAAAACATGGGGTGTAAGATTCTTAGACTTCCAGAATATTAAAGAATCCCCTAGCTTGATTGCATAACCTATTACTGATATCCTTGTATTTGGAAAGGCAGCCCAAGCTGAGTCACAAAATGCTTCCAACTATACTACATCTAAATCTCTCTTCTAAAGTGTTCTCTGTCCAGGTGACCCCTTTATGTACCTTGCCAATCTCAAGGTTACATTCCAATGTGACAGTTTTGGTTGCAGCATGAATTGACCCAACACTTGCACTACAAAACGGATATCTGGTCTACTTATAGTTAAATATAATAAGCTGCTCATTAGTTTCTGATAACTAGTAACATTTGTTAACTGCTCATCATCAGTACTTCCCATATGAGTATCATATTCAATAGTTGTGAGTTTAAGGTTGATCTCTAAGGGTGTATTAGCAGGCTTGGATCCACTCATTCCAACATCTGCTAGAAGTTCTAGAGCATATTTTCTTTAATTGAGTAAGATCCTAAACTTTGATCCTAAAACCTCAATTCCCAAAAAATATCTCAACTTTTGTAAATCCTTCTATATGAATATGCTATGAAGTATGTCTTTAGCCTCTTCAATTAACTTCCTACTGCTCCCTGTGATTAGGATGTCATCTACATGTACTAGCATAATGACTATATCTTCTCTAGCCCTTTTGGTGAATAGAGAGTGGTCATAGAAACTCTGAATATAGCCAGCTTCTATCAAGGCATTAGTGAGTTTGATGTTCCATTATCGTGAAGCTTGTTTTAAACCATACATGAATTTGAGCAATTTTCACAACTTATACTCCCCATGTCTATGAAAATCTTGAGGTAGATCCATGTACACTTCTTCAAATAGGTCTCCTTGCAAAAAGGTATTGTTCACGTCCATTTGAGATAGTTCCCAATCTCTTGAAGCTGCAATACCTATTATTGTTCTCACGGTTACCATTTTGGCAACTGGTGTGAATATCTCATGATAGTCTAAACATTCTTATTGTGTGTACTCATTTTCTACTAGTCTTCCTTTGTATTTATTTATTTCTCCATTTTCTTTGTACTTAATCTTGTACACCTACTTAGATCCCACAGTCTGCTTGCCTACTAATAGATCAATAATCTCCCAAGTATGGTTATCCTCCAGGGTATTTATTTCTTGCTGCATGGCTTCTATCCACCTTTCATCTTGAGATGCTTCTTTGAAGTTTCTTGGCTTAGTTGAAGTTGAAACAAGTCCTACATATGATTGATATGCCTCAGATAGATGGTTGTAAGACACATGGTTGGTGATAGGATGCTTCTAATATGTTGAGGATTTCTTCCCAGTGACATAATCCTTTAGCCATGTAGGAGGCTTAGTGACCCTACTAGCTTTACTCCTTTCTATTCCTGACCACTAGGCTGCTCACTTATGACATGCTCATTTGCAATTGCCTTATGTTGATTCTGCTCATCTGGCATTTCAGGCTATGAGAAGATATCATCTATTCCTGAGTTATCAAATATTTCCTCTAGTTGGCTTGTTTCTGAAGAACTTTCAGAAATTGCATCCTCCTGCATTGAGTGTGTATCAGCAACTCGTCTGGCTTGGAATTATGCTTCTGAATTAATGAATTTTATGCTTTCATTTGGCATTGGTTCCATCAAGAAATGGTCTGCATCTCTATTGTACTCATATTTCCTTCCTTTTGAAAGGAAAAATATGCTCCCTAAAGGAAACATCTCTACTTACCAAAAACATCTTTGACTCCAAATCATACAGCCTATATCTCTTTTGTATTTCTGAGTACCTGATAAGGGTTGTTTTCTTTGCTCTTGCAGTGAATTTGTCCTCCATTGGCAAGATACTGGCATAGCATAAATAACAAAATACCCTTAGGTGGTCAAGTTTGGGTACCCTTCCATGAAACATCTAATAGGGTGACTTTTCTTTGAGTACTACAGTTGGAAGTTTATTAATCAAGTAAACTATAGTCCTAACACACTCACCCCAGAATCTGTTTGGGATTGAGCTCTGAATTCTCAAAGCTCTTGCAACTTTCAAAATGTGTCTCTTTTTCCTCTCTATAGTTCCATTTTGCTGTGGGATATAGGGATATCTACTTTGATGAATTACTCAAGGAGTAGAAAGTAAATCATTGCATGTAAAATTAAAAAATTATGTGCCATTTTCTAATCTCTGCACTTTGACAGTCATACCAAACTGATTTTTTATCATTGAAAAAAAGTTTGTCAATACAACAGTACTTCACACTTGGACTGTATCAAATAGACCTCAAGTATATCTACTATAGTCATCAACAATAATAAAAAAGTAATACTTCCTATCATATGTAGGCTTCTTATAGGGACCCTAAACATCTAAATGTACAAGCTGAAAAATACATTCTGATTTACTTGTACTAATTGAAAAAATTGATCTGTGTTATTTTTCCATTGGATATATTTGACATTCATGTTGAATCTTCTCATCTACAAGATTCCTTAAGGCAGGTATATATTGTATTGCCTTCATGGAGGGATGTCCTAATTTTGAATGCCATAATTTTGTGTCCCACTTCTCCTTTGTCACTGTTGCTCCTACTAGTTTCTTATTTCTTCTTGTAGAATGTAAGACCATCTGGTTCCTTACCAATCCCCATCACTTTGCTATTGTAGAGACCCTGTAGAAAACAAAAGTCATGGAAAAACTTAACAGAATAAACAAGATCCCTGGTTAATTTTGATTCTGAAAGTATATTAAACTTGAAGTCTGGAACATGTAGAAATTTTTTTATCCTTTGTCCTTCTAGAATTGTTGCATTTCCTACGTTTGTTATTTGTGACTTGTTGTCAGTTGGTACTTGCACCTTGCTGCCCTCCTAATTTTTTTGTTTTATTTTTATATTAACTAGCTTCTCTTTACAAGAGGTAATTTGATGAGATGCTCCTGAGTCAATTATCCACTCAAAAACATAAGTATTGGACAATATGGAAAATATACATGCCATGTTAACTTTATAGTCACTAGCTGATGATTTGTTCAATAGGTTCACCAACTGCTTGTACTCCTCCTCTATGAAGAAATGGTCCTGTAATTGACCTTGAGATTGGCCTTCAACAAAACTATTTCCTTCAATTGTTGCATGTTAGCATAAGGTTTGAAACCAGTTCCCTGCACTGGTTTCCTTTTACTCTTTAAATCAGGTGGATATCCTATAATTTTGTAGCAATTCTTCTTTTGATGAAGTCCAACTCTTATACTCACAGTGCTCACAAATTAAACCAAGCCTTTTCCCTTTTGATCATCTGTCCTCTTCCAGCCAGCTTAGTCAGTGGTTTTCAACATAATTTGGCTAAGAACACGGCCATAGGTTTCATTTAATCCTACTAGGAATTTCACTAAGCGTTGCTGATAATATCTCAAAAAGGTTCTGATTCCTTGCAATTACACTCTCGCCAAGTATCTTGTTCATCGCTTAAGCCTTTCATCTTAGTGAAATATGTTGTAAAAGAATTTGTACCTTGATTTAGGATTCTAATTTGAGTTCAAATGTGATAAATCTGGTCAAATTCAATTTACCATAACTTTCCTTGAATTCGGCCCAAACGTTCGCTACATTTGAAGCATAGATAATACTCGGCAGTAGTTCTTGCGATACACTTCTTCCAATCCATGAAAAAACTATAGCATTGCATTGTTCCCACAAATCTGCTAACTCCCCTTTGTATAAGCTTTTCACACATGTTCCTTCTAATAAACCTAGCTTGTTCTACCTCAATAGAGCCAAGCACATTGATTTACTCCACAATCCGTAATTCTCTGGGCCTGTGAGCTTAATGTCTATCAAAACTGCTCCAAGCGTATCAGATAGAGTGGATGACAATGATCAATTTGAGATGTTGTGGTTTCTCCCAAGGTAGACTATCTTAGGGCTAATGATGGTGAATTAGCTGGGCGAAGGAGAAGCAGATTCAGAGCCCTAATCACTACTCTGATACCATGTTAGAATGATGTATCTAGCTTCTGTAGCTTCTAGAAGCGAAGATGATCAGGTGTCTTTGATAGAGATGTGAAAAACCAGAGAGAGAGGAAGAGAAGAATAGAGAAAGAATTTTCTGATTCAACATTCATTTCAGTACAAACGCACTGGTACATATATACACGCACATTACATGTTCACAGCCACTATTTCAACTAACTAACTGATTTATCAACTAAGCAAGTGGTCTCCAATAAAAGGCTAAAAGTAACTATTATGCTTTTTAGCCAGCATAATGCACATCAAGTAATTCCACCCTTCCACCTATACAAAGGCAAAGGAATAGTAAAGCTTCCTAAGGCAATATTTTCTAACGAAGCTGCTTTTGTGGGTAGCTCATGAGTTGTCACGACCCAAAATCCCACCATAGACGTCGTGATGGCACTTAGTCTTTAAGACTAGGTAAGCCGATTACAATTACATTTCAAGCTATTTTTTTTTTGAACATATAAAATTTAATACAAATGTCGAAACTAACAACAGAAATATTCAAACAACCTTCCAAGACTGGTAATACTGAGTCACGAACTCTAACTGAGTATATGTACTGGTCCAAAGGATCGAATATACAATACTGTTCGAATAAGAGTGGACAATACAATAAAAATGGAAAGACTCCAGGGGACTGCGATGATCAAGTAACCCTACCTTGAATCCTTGCGATCACACTCTAATCTTTGTCCGAATCCGATATTTCCAATACATGGCTCTGCACAAAAATGTGCAGAAGTGTAGTATGAGTACACCACAGTCGGTACCCAGTAAGTATCAAGACTAACCTCGGTGGAGTAGTGACGAGGTACTGTCAAGATACTCACTAGTCAAATAACATGTGCAATATAGCATGCAAAAATAATAAAAAGCAAATAGCAGTGATGGCAACAATAATCAACTTGTGACAGAAACATCAAAGCAACATGAACACTATAAATATTGTTCAAACGAATAATAAACACAAGTACAGCCAATTAATCAAGTTCTTCAAATATAAATCTTTCACATATAAGTTTTTCAAATAAAAATCTTTCGAATATAATTCCTTCAAATAAATATCCTTCGAGTATAATTCTTTCAAATAAAAGTTACTCTGTGACACCTCATTACATAATCATAAAATACGGGTCTCATCCCACTTTCATATTTTCAGGTCACCTCGTGCTCATATCTCTATTACAACCGCATGAATAATTCACGTACCAAAATATCAATATATATAAGATCCGCAGGATCAATTTATTTTCAATAAAGTAAGTTTGCAATTTTTAAACCAAGTAAGAAATCAACAAACCGGGGATGGATCTTGATCTTGTCCGAAGCACTATATATACCTGGAGATGGATCTTCTCCATCGGCTGGATTTTCTCTACTTGGTACTGGGTGACTGATGGCCAGTGATATATATATTCCGGGTTGGATTTTTCCTGGGCCGTTTGGGCCATATACAGTACCGAGTGGTTGAGCATTTGAGAGCATGAGCACATGAGGCTGTCGGCATGGTGCATCACATACAGCATGTCCATTGACCTGTAGAAGTAGAGAAGTTTTACGCTTCATATCGTTCAGATTTGATCTATTTTACTGTTTTGAGTTATCTATTTAACTTGAAAGCATGCCTACATTTCTGCACTAATATTTCTATATTATACTACGCCGGTTGAGTTCATCACTACCTTTCAGTCCAAAGGTTGGATTTATTACTTACTGAGTTGGTTGTACTCACGTTATACCTTGCACCTCGTGTGCAGATCCAGGTGCTTTCGGTGACGGCGGTTGCTGATTGAGGAGGCAGGATCTCGTAGACTATCGAGGTAGCTGCATGGTGTTCGCATGCCTTGACTCTCCTTCATTATCTTTATCTGTATTTCAGTTTTTACTCCTTAGATATTGTAGTAGACTGTATTCTGGCACAGATGCTCATGTACTCGATGACTCCCCGATTTTATGATAGATTGTATTATGTAGCGGGTTTATTTCTGTTCCTAAAAGGTATTTCTTAAATATTAATTGCTTTCGTCTAAAATTTCAAAGCTTTTACTGTGTTAAGATAGTTGAGTAGTGGCTTGCCTAGTACCACGATAGACGACATCACGACGGTTAATTTTGGGTCGTGACAGTCTACCTTATTCATAAACTTGCCACCACTGATATGCTGCTCCTGATAGCTGAAATGTAGTAAAGGCAACTCCACTCACTTCCACAATTCCCATGGTGCGGAGAATACTGTGACACTTTTCTAAAAATCCCTGGGCATCCTCGGTAGTTGTGCCACTATAGTAGGTGGACTATACCTCTTAAACCTCTCGAGTCTCTTTTGTTCTTCTTCTGATGCCTCTGGCCTGATCTCAGGCTGAACCGGAATAACATGTAGTACCGGCACCATACTGGAACCTGACCAATGTGAACATGCTGCTTCGGAGTACGAGCGGTAGGAGTCTGAGCTCCTTCCCCAATCTGTAAAATATTTGGTGCAACGGAGATCAATCCTACCTGAGTTAATATACCAAACATGTTCAGGAACATGGCTAAAGTCTCCTGAAGCCAAGGGGTAACAACAGGTGTCTCTGGTACTTATCCCCCAACTGGAGCTACTGGCAGCTCCTGAACTGCTACCCTGACAGGTGCTTTGACTGCGGAACATTCCATTCCTCGGCCTCTACCTCGACCCCGGCCTCTTGCGGCCCTAGCAGAATGCGCGTGTGTCTGCTCAGCTAATCCGGTAGCGCGTCTCCTCACCATCCGTGAGAGAATAGAGGTACAAAGGCTCAAATTCCAAAATCAATAAATTTCGCACGATAGGAATGAAAAGAGTGGAAATTTCCTAACAGTTCTGTAGCCTCTCGAAGATAAGTATAGACGTCTCCGTACCGATCCACAAGACTCTACTAAACTCGTTCGTGACTCTAGAACCTATGAACTTAGAGCTCCGATACCAACTTGTCATGACCCAAAATCCCACCACTGGCGTCGTGATGGCACTTAGTCTCTAAGACTTGGTAAGCCGATTACAATTACATTTTGAGCCATTTTGTTAACATATATAATTTAATACAAATGTAGAAACTTACAGCGAAAATATTCAAACAGCCTCCCAAGACTGGTAATACTGAGTCACGAACTCTAACTGAGTACATTCAGTGGTCCCAAGGATCGAATATACAATATTGTTCGAATAAGAGTGGACAATATAATAAAAATGGAAAGACTCCATGGGACTGCGACGACCAAGCATCCCTACCTTGAATCCTTGCGGTCATACTCTAATCTTTGTCCGAATCCGATATCTCCAATACTGGCTCTGCACAAAAATATGCAGAAGTGTAGTATAAGTACACCACAGTCGGCACCCAGTAAGTATCAAGACTAACCTCGGTGGAGTAGTGACGAGGTACAGTCAAGACACTCACTAGTCAAATAACCTGTGCAATATAGCATACAAAAATAATAAAAAGCAAATAGTAGTGATGACAACAATAATCAACTTGTGACATAAATAACAAGGTAACAGGAACACCATAAATATTGCTCAAATGAATAATAAATACAAGTACAACCAATTAATCAAGTCCTTCAAATATAAATCTTTCACATATAAGTTTTTCAAATAAAAATCTTTCGAATATAATTCATTCAAATAAATATCCTTTGAGTATAATTCTTTCAAATAAAAGTCATTCTGTGACACCTCATTATATAATCATAAAACACGGGTCTCATCTCACTTTCATATTTGTACGGCACCTCATGCCCATATCTCTATTACAACTGTACGGACAAATCACATACCAAAATATCAATGTATATAAGATCCGCATGATTAATTTATTTTTAATAAAGTAAGTTATAATTTTTAAATCAAGTAAGATATAAACAAAGAAATGAGTTTATTGTTGAACTCGTTTGGGTGAAAAAAAAATGACATTTCAATTAAAATGAAGCAACTGATAGCTACTTATTTGGATATAAAATTTATTAAATTAAAACATAATAGTAATTTCTTTTATTCGAAACAAATCAAATCTCGAAAATCGGTAAAAACCAAAAACACAAATCCTCAGAGTCTCATACGAAAAAGCCAAAGCCAACACAATACAACAAGAAATACAAAACAGTTAATATTAAGTCAAATAATACATCATGGAGAACACAAGAATTTACATATTGTGGAAAAATAAAATAACCAAAGGCAAGTGCATCCATAGAGAAATATCAAGAAAAGGGCACTCCCGAGGTACCGCCTCGTATCCCCACCACAAATATCAACAACGCGGCCCCCGGGCCATCACAAATCAATCCCCGACGTAGCCCGCCTTGTCTCACCACGTGCGCAATGATAAATTAAATGCATGCCTTGTCTCGCCGCACAAGCATAATAATATTCCCACCTTGTCTCGCCACATGCGCAAACCCACATATATAGCCCGCCTTGTTACGCCGCATGTGCATATATCAATAGTAACAATAGCACGACAGAAACCTCGTGCTAACACCCGAACAATCCTCCCAACAATATCATGTGCCAATATCACAACATCCCATAAATTGCACCTCAAGTTCTCAAATATTACAACATATCACAAATTGCACATCGAGTACTCAAATATCAAAACATATCGCAAATTGCACCTCAAGTGCTCAACTATTTCAACTTGCCACAGAAATCAACAATACATTACTTTTCACAATAAGGAGCCCATGGCTCGACTGTAATGTGCACAAAAATCTTAACAAAAATATCCGGAAGCGAACAACTCAACAAAATAATATTTTACAATTTAACACTTTGCATCAAATATCATTTACGACCTTTATAACTCAATACTAATTGCAACAACATGAACTGGAAAGTAATTCAGCAATGAACAACGCCTTCTTTATCCAATTTCTTGGCAAATAGATTAATGTCTCCTAAACTTACATAATAAATATTTGCAAATGAATAATCCATAATGAAATTACCTCCAGGAAATATCAACTCAACAAAAATATGGGATCCACAAAACAATCAAAGTGGCAATCACACCAAATTAAAATATAAAAATAAATTCAACAAACAAGGATTTATGCATGACAAATAAAGGATTAACTATGTTCCAACAATTTTCTAATTTAATACATAAGGGCGTTTACGAATTTCAACCAATGTAATGTGCACATATAAACCAAGTACGTACTCGTCACCTCGCGTACACGGTTTCAATTACATAATTTTCACATAAGACTCAATGCCTAAGGGGTAATTCCCTCACTCAAGGTTAGGCAAGATACTTACCTCGACAAAACTAAGTCAATACTTTAAATGATTTTCGCGAGTGAAGCCACCTCTGGACGGCTCAAATTTGAAATTCTCCCCTTAATAATACTACGATGGCCAACCACACTAAACAAATTTCAATCTACAATAATGCAACACAATTGCACCAATATTAGTAATAAATTTTCAGAATTTTGGTCATTTAGGCATTTTATCAAACATCTAGAGTACATAGCATTTTACTACCTCTAGTAATGTTGTTTCTTCATCCAACAATCCCTCCTTCCCACCAACAAGAGATACTAAACCATCCCTTGTCTACAAATAATCTTCTTTAGCACCATTAAAATCATTAATAAACTCACATCCACCCAGTTGTTGCTAATTAATTCATTACAAAATCTCTACAATACCCAATAATCCAGTTTAAGTATTTATGGCTTTCAAGCACCATCCAATAAGTGTTAATACTTATTTCTTGCTCATATACTCATAATAAATCCATACATGTAAGTCTAAGGGTGAATGATTACCTTTTTGGAAGAAATCTTGCAAAACCCTCCTTCGAGTTCTTGAAGAAATTTCTTGAAGATCTAAGTATTGTATGTGTATATTTCATCAATACTAGTGTAGAAATGATGGAATTTCATACCAAGATAATGGGGATTGCTTACCTTGAAGAAGAGAAGAGTTGGTGGTCTTGAGTGAGTGGAGAAGAGCTCCAAAATTCGTCCAAATGAAGTGGGGAAAATGAACCCCGAAATTGTATCTATAGGCCCAGATTTTTGGGTTTCGGATGCTGCCCTGGATGCTATGGCAGCACTTCACTGCCAGCCCTTCTTTCGGATGCGGCCCCGGATGCTTCGCATCTGCTGTCTCCTCTGCCAGCTTTTGGTAATTTGGTCATAACGTCTTGTAGAAATATCCAAATAACGAACGGTTTGAAGCGTTAGAAACTAGACTTGAAGCTCTTTCATTTGATAGGTTTTCTATCACATAACTCCTTATATATATATATATATATATATATACACACACACACACACTCTCGTCTTAAGTTAGGTCTTGTGCCGAAACATAACAAACGATCTGGAATGACCTCAGTTTTTGCACACAAGTCGTAAATGACATAACGAAACTATTCAAATTTCTGGAATCGAAGTCCAAGCCCAATACATCAAGGTCAACTCCTGGTCAACGTTGTTTTTTCTTAAAATCTTCCATTTTTCAACTTTCGCCAAAATACGTCGAATTGTCCTACGGACTTTCAAATCCAAATCCGGACATACGCCTAAGTCCAAAATCACCGTACGAAACTATTGACACCATAAAAGTCCCATTCCGGAGTCGTTTGCTCAAAAGTCAAACTCCGATCAACTCTTTTCATTTAAGCTTCAAAAATAAGAATTGTTCTTTCAACTAAATTCTGAATCTTCCGGAACCAAACTCGAACACACATGCAAGTCATAATACATATTACAAAGTTGATCGAGACCTTAAGTCGCTGAATGGAATGTTAATTCTCAAAATAACAAGTTGGGACGTTGCATGAGTTCATGCATTTATTAAAAGAGAAAAGAAGAGGAAGCAAAAAAATCATGTTAGCCATGATGTTGGATATATCCAAGACATATGATAGAGTTTGATGGATGTTTGTCCAGAAGACGCTTTAATTTTAAGGATGGGTTTTCATGAGATTTTTGTCTAAGGGGATAACGAAGAGAGTTACGAGCACCACAGAACAAATTCAACAGCAATGGAGAAGTGGCATGATGGGTTAGGCCGATTAGAGGTTTAAGACAAGGGGATCCGTTATTGTTCCTTATATATGTTGAAGGTTTGTCAACATTGTTTAAGAAATCTCGATGCTAGGAGATATTCAGGGTTTGTATTTAAATAGAAATTGCCCTAGGGTGTCACATTTTCTGTTTGTTGATACTTCTTTTTTTTTCCTGCCGAACTGACACGCAGAGTGTTGGGATATTAACTGATATCCTTAGTGACATGGTCATATACTCATATTTATGAATCAGATGCATGTTTTAGCAAAAATATTTAGAAAAAGAGAAAGATGAAATTTGGAGTGATTATGACTGAGGTTAATTTAGAGCGATTATGGGGCCAATGCCAAGTAACCTAGACTTAAAAGGTGGCTGACCTTATTGATGATGAGTCACGTACTTGGAAGATAGATGTGAACTAAATCGGCTCTTTTGTGTGGATGATATAAATGCAATTTTAACTATTCCTTTGAAAAGGACGATTATGAGGTAAATTCAGAACACCGGTTTACAAAAGATTTGATTGTGAATTAGGCACTCGAGGTCGAGGCCCAGGTTCTTAGTCTAGTTTCGTGCTTTTTTAAGGCTTTTTTGCGATTTCTTGTAAGCTATTTATAAGATGTAATAAAAAAAAAATTCTTAGAAAGAGTATGATTAATGATCTACATGTTGCTAATTCAATTAGGAAAAGAATGACATATGTGAGTAGTGTATGTAAGTGGTGTGGCCTAGTAGATAATGAGACTTTGGAGCATATGTTATTTTTCCGATAGATTCACAAATAGTATGGAGAAGAGTCCTAGTAATTGGCATGATCTTGATAAAATAACTTCCTTGTGGGATCAGATAATTACATCTGCAAATACATTTCTTGAATCCGACTAAATTTTTGAATTTAAGTATTGTGAGTATGTGACATATTTGGAAGGTTAGGAGTCTTTGGTGTTTTAGTTATGAAATGATATTGTTTCTATAAGTATAGCAAATTGGAAGAGATTGTGTTTACTCGCTCCTCATAGGAAAATATTCATGAAAATTGCGATAACCTACTAAATAGATGTGTTATTTTATTTGCAGATGAAGGTTTACAAGATGAAGCAAAGATGGGAAGTGCTGGAGTTTTTTTATGAACAAATGGAGCCCTACTCCATGCCCATGGATCTTCAATTTTTTGAGTTTCCTATTCTATGTTGGCGTCCATTATGGTCCCTTATGACTGATTCAGATTCACTCCACCTAAGGCCTATAAAACAAACTTTCTACCAGAATTTTTTCATTCTTTAGGTCCGAATTCAAGATGTCTGGTTAAAGGTAAAAAATATTATTCATCCCACCACAACCCATGATGATATAAGTACCAAATTTAATTTGTTGGAAAGGCCATGAATTGTTGAAGTTGTTGCTTTGCTGGGATAAGAAAAGCGCTTGAGAAGGTATATTATCAGATACAAAGAATGAGTTAGACATGCTCAAGAAGAAAATGAATGTCCCGTGGCAAGTAAACATAAATTGTGCGGATATTTGGCAAATGTGTTAAACCATAGCTCAGTTAAACTTTTTGTTTTATTAGTACAAGAATATTTTTGGAGGCTATGTTATAAAGTTAACTTGTAAATGATATTTATGCACTACTTTGAGAATACGATAAATAAGTTTTACTTTTGAGGAGGGAAACTGTGATTTATCACCAATATTTATCAAATGAAAATTGAAATCTAATTTAATTTCAGATTGGACTATAAATACGTGCCAAAACACGCAAGCAAACTTGCATCATGAATTTACAAAATTCAAGGATCATTGGGCTCTAATACCAAAATATTTACTTTTATTTAAGAGTACTTAGAGTAACAGAGCCCAGTGATCCTTGAATTTTGTAAATTCATGAGACAACATGGTGGCCAAGTGTGGAAGAGAAAGGCTTGCCTTCTTCTATTGATTAACAAGAATGTATATACAACTCAAGTAGTAAACCTTAGTCCTAAAAAATATAGAAAACTGGTCCTAAATAATACATAAAACTAGTCCTAATAAATATCAAAAAGGAAAAATCTCCTAGTCCTAAATATGGAAACCATACACATGTTTCTTTAATACCCCCTCTCAAGTTAGCGCATGAGGATTACAAATGACCAACTTGCACACGACAGAAACATACGAAAATTTTTCTAATGCCTTCGTAAATATATCTGTCAATTGCTCTTGTGAAGGCACAAAGCTAGTACGATATTCCCATTATCAATCTCGTTACGAATAAAATGACAATCCACTTCAATGTGTTTAGTTTTTTCATGAAAGACTGGATTCTTTTCTATGTGCAATGCTGCTTGATTGTCACAATAAAGATAAATAGGGGAAGTGCAAGTCACTTTCAAACTAAATATGTCACGACCCCAATTTTCCTCTGTAGGATGTCGTGATGGCACCTAGTCTATACGACTAGGTAAGCCTAACAATAATAATAACTGAACAGATATAAATTAACAAGTTACTGAAAATAACTGAATAATATATAAAAATCCTCCGAAAGCAAAATCCCACCATACACACCCCAAAACCGGTGTAACTGAGTCATAAGCTCTATAGAATATAACTAGAGTACTGCTACATCACTGTCCGAAAGAAAATGCAACAAGAAGTAAAATAGGAAAGATGACTCTGAGGCATGCGGACGTGGAGCAGGTATACTTTGAAGTCTCCCAAGCAGCAACTACAACAACTTCTAACGACCGGCATGAGCAGACGTACTGTAACGACCCGACTGGTCATTTTGAGACCTGGCGTGTCATTCGGCAGTTCGAGGCCTCGAGTAGCTTCACTTCAAGTATTATGACTTGTACGTGTGGTCAGAATTGAAATTCCGGAAGTTCGGAGTTGATTTGGAAAGAAAATTCTCATTACAGAAACTTTAAGTTGGAGGAATTAACTAAGGTTGGATTTCTGAGTAAATGACCTCGGAATCAGGCTTTTAAGGTTCCAATAGGTTCGTATGATCATTTTAGACTTGGACGTATGTCCGTATCGGGTTTTCGATGACCCGGGAGTGTTTCGGCGCCTATTGTGGAAGTTGGCATTTTGAAAGAGATTCATAAATTTGGGTTGAAGTGCATTTCAATTTTATCAATGTTCGTTTGGGATTCTGAGTTTGGGAATAGCTCCGTATAGTGATTTTGGTATTGGGAGCACGTCTGGAAGTGGATTCGAAGGTCCGTAGGTCATTTTGGGGTCACTTGGCGAAAGTTAGAAATTTGAAGATTTTTGAGAAGTTTGACCGGAGGTGGATATTTTGATATCGGGGTCGGATTCCGATTCCAAAAGTTGGAGTAGGTCCGTAATATCGAACGTGATTTGTGTGCAAAATTTGATGTCAATCGGACGTGATTTGATAGGTTTCAGCATCGAATATAGAAGTTTGAAGTTCTAAAGCTCATTAAACTTGAATTGGAATGCGATTCATGGTTTTAGCATTGTTTGATATGATTTGAAGACTCGACTAAGTTAGTAATGTGTTTTGGGGACGTGTTGGCATGATTGATGGAGGTCTCGAGGGCCTCGGGTGGAATTTGGATGGTCAGCGGATTGAAATTCGACTTGGGGGATCTGCTAAAGCTGTTGTCATGACTGTTGATGGTTTCCTTATACGCGATCGCGAGTGGAAGTCCACGATCGCATAGAGTTGTTTGGGGCGACTGTGAAATGTTCTATGCGGTCGCGATGATGGACCTGCGATCGCGGTGCTGTGGGTATTTGTGCTACGTGAATGCGGCTGTGGTAATGCGTTCGCAAAGAAGGAATGGGGGATGGCATGATGCCACGCGTTTGCTAATCGCGGTCGCGTGAGGAGGAGTGCGATCGCGAAATGTTAGGTTGAAGAATGTCTCATTCGTGTGGGCTTGTGTGCGGTCGCGTAGAGGAAAATGCGGAGGCAGTATGCTTAGCCTTCGCGATCGCGGGAATGCCTTAAAAGCGGGGACCTGGGTTGGGTAGAATGTTTTAAAAGCGGGGTTTGAGTTTATTTCACTCATCTTCACACGGCTTGGGAGAGTTTTGGAGATTTTGAAGAGGGGATTTCGTCATCAAGCATGAGGTAAGTGATTTCTACTAGTTGTGAGTTACATACAAGGTTTATACATAGATTTAGGCATAAAAATTTATAGAAATTTGGGATTTTGAAGAAAAACCTAGAAATTGGTATTTTTGGATTTTGACCACGAAATTGGACATGGAATTGGATGAAAATTATATATTTTTATTCTTGAGATTATGGGTAACGTTTTCCTCTGAAAAATTCCGGAATTCGGGCACGTGGGTCCGGGATAAATTTTAGGAATATTACCATTTTGGGTTGGGTAATTAATTTAATAGCCCAATTTCGAATTATTGAGCATGTATTAATTATTTTTCATAACATTTGGATAGTTTCAGAATTTTCGGCATTGAATTGAGACTTTAACGCGACGTTGTGATCGAAAAGTGAGCTTTGAGACAAGGTAAGTCTCTTGTCTAACCTTGTAAGGGGGAATTACTCCATAGGTGATTTAAATTAATAATTGTTGTTAATTGTGGGGGCTATATACGCACGAGGTGACGAGAGTCTGTGTCTAGCTACTATTTATGCTAAAGTCCGGGTAGTTTAGGACTCAAATCATGAATTACGTATGTTAATTGTATTCTTTATTTAAGTAATGTATTTGAACTATATTGTGAATTGCTAGGGAATATAGTAAAATATTGAAATCTCGTATAATTGAATTATTATATAAATTAATTAATTATTAATAGAATTTGTACATCGTCTTGTATTAATCTTGTGGAGAGGGCTGAACGCCTCGGCAGTATAGATGCATCTATGGATCACGCCGCACGTTCCTCGGCAGTGTACACGACACTCTGGATCGGGTGGTACAACCTCGGAATAAATCGTACCTAATAATAATAATTACACGATACCTTGATATTTTATTGCAGCATGTGAAGCTAATTGATAAATTAGAAATTTATTGGAATCGAAAGAGTTAATTATTTCTGTTGGTTAAAGAAAATTATTGTTATTCCTATAAATCATGTTGATTTAACTATCTCTATTTTAATATTATTGACCCTTAGTGAGTATCAAAGTCGACCTCTCATCACTACTTCTTCGAGGTTAGGCTTGATACTTACTGGATGCACGTTGTTTTTCTACTCATGCTACACTTGCTGCACATTTTTATTGTGCATGTATAGATATGACGCAGAGGTGTGGTTAAAATGCGGGGACTTAGGTACGATCCGCAACCAACAGAGTCTCCTTCAGAGTTATTTAAAGTTTTCCTGTCTAATTTGTATTACGGACAGATGTTGTATTTTATTTTAACTCCCTAGTAAATGCTCATGCACTTGTGACAGCGGGTTTTGAGAGTGCTTATGGGTTGTTTAGAAATTTAGTTTGTAAAATATTTATCACTTACTCTATGAGTTCTATCTCTACTATTTAATTGAACACACTTTTATTTCAAAAATACTAAAATGGGTAATTAAGTTAATTTACTTATGGTTGGCTTGCCTGACAGCGGTGTTAGGCGCCATCATGACCTTTAATGGATTTTGGGTCGTGACAACATGGTATTAGAGCCCTAGGTTCACTTAGGTCTCACGAGCCATGAGCAAGTTTAGTAGAGTTTTGCGAATCGGTACAGAGACATTTGTACTTATCTTCGAGAGGCTACATGGCTATTAGGAGCATTTCCTTTTCTTGAGTCCTCATCGTGTGATTTGATTCCTTTCCTTCCTATTCAATCTTATGCGACATGAAGCGCTTGTCATAAATTGGGAATCGAGGAAGTTTAATGGTACTACAGATGTGGTGCAGGATATTTCTCCCTGCGTATTTAATTGGGCTATTGTCGTCGCCTTACGAAAGGCCGCTCTATCGTTTCAGCTCAGTATTAGTATTACTTAAGGTTTTGAGATTGGGCATTAATTGTTATGGTGACTCGTACGTTGTTGTCGCACAGTGTTGTGTAATGGTAGGATGCTTATCTATGCGTCGGGGCAGTGAATGACTTGAAAGGAGGTTTTACTCCGTGCATGATTTAGAGAGTCAGTATTGTATTTCTAGCGGAGGAAAGGAAATCGGACTACGAATGCTCAGGTTTAGATCGATGGGGTAACAGGACTTGGTATTTTCGAGCATTGTGGAATCTTCATCTATGATGTGGTGACATCGTCCTTGATGGAAGGTGTTAAGCCCGTCGGTGTTGTGGCCTTCTTCAATTCGCCTTTAGGACAGGGTATTATGAAATGATGCCGGGAAAGCGGCTGTTACAGATCGCAGTGTGCAGTGGTTCAAGATCGAATCGGTGTTCCTAGTATTGATGGCTCGAGAAAGAGGATCCTCGGAAAGGTTTAAAGTTGGTGGCGATCTATTGATTCAAGTTCTATAGAGATAGATATTGATTTAAGGCAACAACTGGGCAGCGAAGGATGAGGAAGGACATCTGGGAGGTGTCTCGCGGTGGTTAAACTTCTAGAAGACCGAGTGTGAGAAATAAGAGTTGAGTAGTTGCTTAAAGGAGGGTTTGACCAAAGTGGGAGAGTGGCAGAGTGGCATACGGGTTCTGTGGTAGGATAGCCACACGCCTTGGGGGACATTAGAGTGATTTGGGATTCATGGTGGACAGTGACTAGGTCTACAGGCCTAATTTGGAATATTGGCTGCTATATTGAGGAAGATTGGACGTGACAAGAAGGAGTTGCTTAAAATGAAGCAGGATACAACATAACTTTGGATTGGAATGTATTGTCGAACCTTTAGTTGATGTCTATGAGGAGTGAACGGACTTGTACAACTGGTGAACGAGCACGGGCTCAGGATGGTTTATTGGTTTCATGGTAATTGTACTCGGTGCAGCGTGGTTGGAGAATGTCGTCATGGAATTTCCACATGTGGGATATCTCATGTGAGCAGGTTAGCAGTTGCGTGGTATTGACGAAGCTTCTACGAAGAATTTTACTCACTATCCGGTAAGAGGTCAAGCATGTAAATGTGGCTAGTGATTCAGAGTGTTCATGAAATGGTTAACAGGAAGATATCGAGGAATTTGGCGGGTTGATTGTGCGAGGTCATGTCAATGAAGAAGAAGGAATCTTGGTAGGTTCTAGGGTTATGAAATTGTAGCTTCGAGCTAAGTGGGAGAGCCCCACCCTCTACGATTGGATTGCATGGTTGTGTACTTGTGAGGTTTCTGGTTATCAGAATATTGGTGGGTTATTATAACTAAGGAAAAAGAACATCAGTGGTGATTTGAGCCAAGGATTTGAGGAACGTGTGCTATAATTGGCCTTATCGATTCATATTCAGGGTTTGGGAAGACTCAAGATTTATGCTTCGTGTAGATGTGGTGTACAAGGAAGGTGATTCGGCCGGTTGCTTCTTTGAGAGGGTGTTCACATGATGGCAGAGCCTTGGAGTTGATTATATTTGGGAACAAGTTAGAGTGGGAGTGTGGTGCTTAAAGATTTAGGGTCTGTGGTATGGTTAAGGATCGAGTTCTGCAGTGGATTGCGAACGGGACTTGGAGTGTTCTATGTTATTATCGGGTAAGCGGTGCATTATTGGAGGAAAGAAAGAAATGGCTTCGGATTTGCGGGAGGTTCTGCATAATGTGTATACCAGTCAGAGATGCTATCGAACGTTGGAGAAAGGTATGAGGTGATTCATGGGTATTGAGATGATGTAGTCTCGCGATCGGGGTCACTCAGATGAGTGCGGATTGAGTTCGATATGTTGTGAATGGAGATAACATTATTTCTAAGGCATATCAAGGGTAAATTTGAAGAAGTTGGGTCGGTTGTAATGGCTGACTTAGTGTAATTATGGCAATGGTCGGTGCATTCGGTGTGTAAAGATATAACATGTGATTTGTGATTATACGTGCAGGCTTGACAGCCACCAATAACTGATTGATTTGGGAGGTAGTTGATTCAAATGGCTTTATTGGGTAAATGGATTCTGGAAGAGTTATGACGGTTTAGATCGCTATTTGAGGTTGTGTTTTTCTACGATTTGGGAATTCGGTTATGTGTTGCGTTGGTCCTTATGAAATGATGCTAAGTGGAAGGTTTCTAGCAAGTGAAGTGTTTAATTCTACTAGTAGTGAGGAGCAGGGGAGGATTTTAGATGTCCAGTGTATGGTGGCACTATTGACGGGCAGTCGGAGGATGGTATATGTTGTGTTAGTAGTGTTGGGGTATTGAAATGTTGATGTCTGGCTAGTTATATAGAAATAGCATGGTTGATGGCCATTGATGTTCCGATTTGGCTGCCTG
Source organism: Nicotiana otophora (assembly GCA_000715115.1). Classification (NCBI taxonomy): domain Eukaryota; kingdom Viridiplantae; phylum Streptophyta; class Magnoliopsida; order Solanales; family Solanaceae; genus Nicotiana; species Nicotiana otophora. The sequence goes on along the minus strand of AWOL01S0236037.1, from coordinate 10,662 downwards.
GTGCGGAAGGTTATGGGAGTGTATTCACAGGAAAATTAGTATAAGTGTGATATGTTGGTCACTTGAGTACTAAAGATTTAAAAACCAATTTGGAACTTTTAGGTAAAATCGTTGATGTGAAAGTTTGTTCCGGATTGGGACAGCTCCTCGTGTGTGCCATGAATAGGGAAATTGTGAATTCTTGAAAGGTTATTAGCCCAATATGGTATTATCATAATCGGTTTGAGGTCCGTTGGCGGGACTAATGTGAATGTGTGCTCTGCGTAAGGTCGGATATATTCATTCGTCATAATATTCCTTACTAAGGAGTCGCCGGGCATTGGATGTTATTTCCGCCGTCAGTTATTCTGTGTAGTCTTCTATTGCGCCATGTGGGTTGTAAGGCTGTTTGATTATTCGCACTCGTATTGAAATCCGGTATAGTTTGCGGTGTTATATGACCAGGATGACTCTCGAGATGCAGGTCATTTATTGCACCTTAGTCGTGCTTGAGTTTTGTAGCGTATGGCACTATCTGATGGTACTGTGCACTTGGTGTACTTGTGGTTGACATTCGGGTATTTCATAGGTATAAGTGTTTTGGCTTGATGGGTACTTCCCTATTTATTGTCATGTGTGGATCGGGTGGCACACCGCCACGGGTATGTTGTTTGGATCGTGTTGCACGCCGCATCGGTATCATGTGTGAATTGGATTGCACGCCGCAATAGAGTGATATTGAGCACAGTTCCCTATATCTATTCCTATGTGTTTTATCCTGTATTTTCTGAGAAAGGTTCATGACATCTTTTTAGTTGTTAAATTAATTACACGGGTTGAATAGTTCTTTCCAGAGTTCATTTTTCCTTATGTATCACATTTGAGTTTGTAGTTCGAGGTCGAACGTATGTTTAAGTGGTAGAGAATGTAACGACCCGATCGGCCGTTTTGAGTCCTGGCGCATCATTCGGCGGTTCGAGGCCTAGAATAGCTTCACTTTAGGTATTATGACTTGTACGTGTGGTCGGAAATGAAATTCGGAAAGTTCGGAGTTGATTTGGAAAGAAAATTCTCATTTCGGAAACTTTAAGTTGGAGGAATTGAGTATGATTGGATTTTTGAGTAAACGACCTCGGAATCGGGATTTGAAGGTTCCAATAGGTTCGTATGATGATTTTAGACTTGGACGTATGTCCGGATCGGGTTTTGGATAACGCGGGAGTGTTTCGGCGCCTATTGTGGAAGTTGGCATTTTGGAAAAATTTCATAAATTTGGGTTGAAGTGCATTTTAATGTTATCGCTATCCGTATGGGATTCTGGTATTGGGAGTGCGTCCGGAAGTGGATTCGGAGGTTCGTAGGTCAGTTTGGTGTCACTTGGCGAAAGTTAGAAATTTAAATTTTTTTGAGAAGTTTGACCGAAAGTGGACTTTTTGATATCGGGGTCGGATTCTGATTCCGGAAGTTGGAGTAGGTCCGTAATGTCGAACGTGACTTGTGTGCAAAATGTGAGGTCAATCGGACGTGATTTGATAGGTTTCGGTATCGAATATAGAAGTTTGAAGTTCTAAAGCTCATTAAGCTTGAATTGGAGTGTGATTCATGGTTTTAGCATTGTCTGATGTGATTTGCAGGCTCGACTAAGTTCGTAATATGTTTTGGGACGTGTTGGTATGATTGGTGGAGGTCCCGAGGGCCTCGGGTGGAATTTGGATGCTTAATGTCACGCCCCAAACCTGAAGGGACGTGGCAGGCACCCGGTACCATACTCGGCCCGAGCGTACCACTCTGTAACTGTGAACTCTAGAGGAATAACCCTCAACCTACGCCGATGAGNTCATAACATAACCTACTTATCAATTTAAACACCCTGGTCTCACTCCAAAAGTACATGTTATAACATTCCCAATTTGTCGACTTTCGACGAAACATTATTTGTTTTCAATTCCTTTAGCTTCTGAAACTTCCAACCATCTTTGTACTTGTTGTTAATGATCTTCAATATTTGTAACCTCCGAGGTAATATGATTAACTTACTTTGCAATCTTTTCAAATATGATTTCATTTCTGAGCTTACATCAATTGACTTATGACGACTCGTACGTACGAAAACATGGGTTGTAACACTTAACAAATTGAAATTTGACTTCAGGGATCTGCTGAAGTTGTTGTCATGACTGTTGCTGGTTTCCTTATACGCGATCGTGAGTGGAAGTCCGCGATCATGTAGAGTTTTTTGGGGCAACTGTGAAATGTTCTATGCGATTGCGGTGTTGTGGGTAGTTGTGCTACGCGAACGCGGTTGTGGTAACGCGTTCGCGAAGAAGGAATGAAGGATGGCCTGATGCCACACGTTTGCTCATCGTGATCGCGTGAGGAGGAGTCCCATCGCGAAGTGTTGGGTTACAGAACGTCGCGTTCGTATGGGCTTGTATGTGGCCGCGTAGAGGAAAATGCGGAGGCAGTGTGCTTAGCCTTCGCGATCGCGAAGAAGGGCAGACCTGGGCTGGGCATAATGTTTTAAAAACGGGGTTTGAGTTTATTTCACCCATTTTTCACACGGCTTGGGAGATTTTTGGATCTTTTGAAGAGGGGATTTCATCATCAAGCATGAGGTAAGTGATTTTTACTAGTTGTGTGTTACATACAAGGTTTATACATGGATTTAGGCATGCAAATTTGTAAAAATTTGGGATTTTGAAGAAAAACCTAGAAATTAGTATTTTTGGATTTTGACCATGAAATTGGACATGGAATTGGATGGAAATTATATATTTGAATTCTTGAGATTATGGGTAACGTGTTCCTCTGAAAATTTCCGGAATCTGGACATGTGGATGCGGAGTGAATTTTAGGAATATTACCATTTTGGGTTGGGTAATTAATTTAATAACACAATTTCAAATTATTGAGCATGTATTGATTATTTTTCATAGCATTTGGATAGTTTCGGAATTTTTGGCATTAAATTGAGACTTTAACGCGACGCTGTGATTGGGAAGTGATCTTTGAGACAAGGTAAGTCTCTTGTCTAACCTTGTAAGGGGGAATTTCCTCATAGGTGATTTAAATTTATAATTGTTGCTAATTGTGGGGGCTACGTACGCACGAGGTGACGAGAGTCCGTGCGTAGCTACTATTTATGCTAAAATTCGGGTAGTTTAGGACTCAAATTATGAATTATGTGTGTTAATTGTATTCTTTATTTAATTAATGTATTTGAACTATGTTGTGAATTGCTAGGGAAGATAGTAAAAGATTAAAATCTCATATACTTGAATTTTTGTATAAATTAATTAATTGTTAAAAGAATTTGTACATCGTCTTGTATTAATCTCA
>AWOL01S0236034.1:0-13493 GCA_000715115.1 Nicotiana otophora | reverse complement strand
TGTTGCCTTCCTCAGCACTTTCACTCAAATGGTGAGGAAGCCGGACTGTAGTTAGCATCATTACAATTAGGGGTGTACATGAGGCGGTTTGGTTCGGTTTTTTATTAAACCAAAAACAAATCAATTATGTCGGTTTACTAAATTTATAATCAAATTAAATCAACATAAACTTGGTTTCGATTTTAAGGAGATAAAATAATCACTAATTATCCGCATGATTACTATTCATTAAAATAATCTAAGATAACAGTTCTACCCAAATCTAAAGAGACAAAATAACATAATTGGTTTAATCAAACACTTTAGCTTACCAAATTGTATTGGCGCAGTAAGACTAGTATGGAATTTCAAACTTGAACAATGGCTACTTCTCAACAAAAATTGCAGAGCGGGAAGCTCGTGTGAAGGGGAGGGAAGGTTTCCAATATTTGGGTTCTTTGAGTTTGGATTTGGAACATAGGGAAGATACGGAAGATATGTAATAACCTATTTTATTGTCTTTCGTTTTGTTGGATTTAGTTTGGGCTTCGGATTTAGGTTATGTAGATAGAATCTACTCAGTGGATAGTGAATTTACAAGCCCACACATAAATAATATCTCAAGACATTGAAAACTATAAAATAGTTTAGAAAATACTTACAAATTAGATTTTAATGATTATTTTTTATGAATAATTTTTTTAAAATTTATATATAATATCGGTTTGGTTTAGATTTGGATTGATTTTTTTTTTTATTAATATCAAACCAAACCAAGAGTGATCGATTTTTTATTTTCCAACATCAAACCAACCAAACCAAACCACAAGTCGGTTTTTTTTCTTCGATTTGACTTGATTCGTCGGTTCGGTTTGATTTGACGATTTGGCTTGTACACCCCTAATTATAAAGTCACAAAGGTGATTTCATGATTTAGATGCTAGTTTCCCAAGGTTGCTTAGTGTTAGAAAAACTAATTTAATATCTCAAAAAAAATATTGAAAATCATGTCTAGGTTCATTCTTTTAATATTATGTTAATAGGTTCTTATTACACTAATTATTTTGAATATATTTTGTTAATATTTGTAACTGATGACTGTCAAGTTTGAATTTAATTTCTACAAATTGAATCTGACAATTGAATAGCTATTACGGGATTCCTTATGTTAGTTTTGAAAGAGACAAATCTGTTCATTTGTATAGCCATAATGGCTATTATGTTGGTAACGATTGTTATCCCATTTTTGGACTTTGTGTTCACTTTGAATAGATAAGAAAAAAGTAACAAATATCTTCTCATTTTTCTTTTGTGCTGGGTTTTCTTTTATTCAATCTTTATTGTTTCTGCTCTTAGTTTATACTAAAAGAACTTGTTGAATTTTGGAGATACGTCTAATTTTATTCATCACTGTGTGGCGAAATATCTTTAAGGATAGTGTCCTTGGCACGCCTTAAGCTAATTCTTATTCTCTATAATCAATATTTTTTCCAGCAATCTTAAGGATATTACTCGCTGTTATTTTGGAGAATAACACTGCTAATGTTGTTATTGATGTTACTACACTCGCTGCACCTATTATTTCTATTGATGTTCCATCACCAATTATCTATGCCAAACATTTTCCTCATGTTATTGAGGTTTTTGGTGGAGATAATTTTAACTGCAAGCAAGTTGTTGATGACAAAGAAAGGAGATTGCTACTAGAGCTAACCTTGTGGAGGACAACAAACGTCTGAGCAAATCAAACGACAAGTATGACAAAAGAAATAGTTGTAAGTCCAAAACCAATAATCAAACCTTCATAAAAAAAATAACTGCTTTGTGTGTAGCAAACCTGCCCATCATGCTGCTCAATACCGGAAAAGGGCTGGGAATGACAGTCCCGCTATGGCTAAAGTAAATTTGACTGAAGCCAAAGTAAATGATATAATTGATGCGGTTATTTTCCAAGTGAACCTTGTGGCCGATGTAAAAGATTGGGTGTTAGATTCTTGTGTCACTAGGCTCATATAGTGCTAACAAAAAAGACTTGTCTTACACCCAAGTTTAGGAAGGAGAAGAAGTTATCTATCTTGGTCACTCAAGAACTACTCAAGTTCTTGGGAAAGACAAAGTTCTTCTCAAACTCACATCTGGCAAAACTCTGGCATTGAATATGTATTGCACGTTCCTAGTATACGAGCCAATTTGGTCTCTGTGGGATTATTAAGAAAAGTGGGAGTGAATGTTTCTTTTAAATCTGATAAGATCGTGTTAACCAAAAATAATAATTTTGTTGGCAAGGGTTATTGTAACCATGGCTTATTTGTCCTCAATATTATGAATGAAAATGCTAGTTCTTCTGCTTACTTGATTGTCTCTTTTAATTTATGGCATGCTAGATCAGGNTTTTTTTTTGTTAATACCAAACCAAACCAAGAGTGATCGGTTTTTTATTTTCCAACACCAAACCAACCAAACCAAACCACAAGTCGGTTTTTTTCTTCGATTTGACTTGATTCGTCGGTTCGGTTTGATTTGACGATTTGACTTATACACCCCTAATTATAAAGTCACAAAGGTGATTTCATGATTTAGATGCTAGTTTCCCAAGGTTGCTTAGTGTTAGAAAAACTAATTTAATATCTCAAAAAAAATATTGAAAATCATGTCTAGGTTCATTCTTTTAATATTATGTTAATAGGTTCTTATTACACTAATTATTTTGAATATATTTTGTTAATATTTGTAACTGATGACTGTCAAGTTTGAATTTAATTTCTACAAATTGAATCTGACAATTGAATAGCTATTACGGGATTCCTTATGTTAGTTTTGAAAGAGACAAATCTGTTCATTTGTATAGCCATAATGGCTATTATGTTGGTAACGATTGTTATCCCATTTTTGGACTTTGTGTTCACTTTGAATAGATAAGAAAAAAGTAACAAATATCTTCTCATTTTTCTTTTGTGCTGGGTTTTCTTTTATTCAATCTTTATTGTTTCTGCTCTTAGTTTATACTAGAAGAACTTGTTGAATTTTGGAGATACGTCTAATTTTATTCATCACTGTGTGGCGAAATATCTTTAAGGATAGTGTCCTTGGCACGCCTTAAGCTAATTCTTATTCTCTATAATCAATATTTTTTCCAGCAATCTTAAGGATATTACCCGCTGTTATTTTGGAGAATAACACTGCTAATGTTGTTGTTGATGTTACTACACTCGCTACACCTATTATTTCTATTGATGTTCCATCACCAATTAACTATGCCAAACCTTTTCCTCATGTTATTGAGGTTTTTGGTGGAGATAATTTTAACTGCAAGTAAGTTGTTGATGACAAAGAAAGGAGATTGCTACTAGAGCTAACCTTGTGGAGGACAACAAACGTCAGAGCAAATCAAACAACAAGTATGACAAAAGAAATAGTTATAAGCCCAAAACCAACAATCAAACCTTCATAAAAAAAGTAACTGTTTTGTGTGTAGCAAACCTGCCCATCATGCTGCTCATACCGGAAAAGGGCTGGAAATGACAGTTCCGCTATGGCTAAAATAAATTTGACTGAAGCCAAAGTGGATGATATAATTGATGCAGTTATTTCCCAAGTGAACCTTGTAGCCGATGTAAAAGATTGGGTGTTAGATTCTTATGTCACTAGGCTCATATAGTGCTAACAAAAAAGACTTGTCTTACACCCAAGTTTAGGAATGAGAAGAAGTTATCTATCTTGGTCACTCAAGAACTACTCAAGTTCTTGGAAAAGACAAAGTTCTTCTCAAACTCACATCTGGCAAAACTCTGGCATTGAATATGTGNTTCCCAAGGTTGCTTAGTGTTAGAAAAACTAATTTAATATCTCAAAAAAAATATTGAAAATCATGTCTAGGTTCATTCTTTTAATATTATGTTAATAGGTTCTTATTACACTAATTATTTTGAATATATTTTGTTAATATTTGTAACTGATGACTGTCAAGTTTGAATTTAATTTCTACAAATTGAATCTGACAATTGAATAGCTATTACGGGATTCCTTATGTTAGTTTTGAAAGAGACAAATCTGTTCATTTGTATAGCCATAATGGCTATTATGTTGGTAACGATTGTTATCCCATTTTTGGACTTTGTGTTCACTTTGAATAGATAAGAAAAAAGTAACAAATATCTTCTCATTTTTCTTTTGTGCTGGGTTTTCTTTTATTCAATCTTTATTGTTTCTGCTCTTAGTTTATACTAAAAGAACTTGTTGAATTTTGGAGATACGTCTAATTTTATTCATCACTGTGTGGCGAAATATCTTTAAGGATAGTGTCCTTGGCACGCCTTAAGCTAATTCTTATTCTCTATAATCAATATTTTTTCCAGCAATCTTAAGGATATTACTCGCTGTTATTTTGGAGAATAACACTGCTAATGTTGTTATTGATGTTACTACACTCGCTGCACCTATTATTTCTATTGATGTTCCATCACCAATTATCTATGCCAAACATTTTCCTCATGTTATTGAGGTTTTTGGTGGAGATAATTTTAACTGCAAGCAAGTTGTTGATGACAAAGAAAGGAGATTGCTACTAGAGCTAACCTTGTGGAGGACAACAAACGTCTGAGCAAATCAAACGACAAGTATGACAAAAGAAATAGTTGTAAGTCCAAAACCAATAATCAAACCTTCATAAAAAAAATAACTGCTTTGTGTGTAGCAAACCTGCCCATCATGCTGCTCAATACCGGAAAAGGGCTGGGAATGACAGTCCCGCTATGGCTAAAGTAAATTTGACTGAAGCCAAAGTAAATGATATAATTGATGCGGTTATTTTCCAAGTGAACCTTGTGGCCGATGTAAAAGATTGGGTGTTAGATTCTTGTGTCACTAGGCTCATATAGTGCTAACAAAAAAGACTTGTCTTACACCCAAGTTTAGGAAGGAGAAGAAGTTATCTATCTTGGTCACTCAAGAACTACTCAAGTTCTTGGGAAAGACAAAGTTCTTCTCAAACTCACATCTGGCAAAACTCTGGCATTGAATATGTATTGCACGTTCCTAGTATACGAGCCAATTTGGTCTCTGTGGGATTATTAAGAAAAGTGGGAGTGAATGTTTCTTTTAAATCTGATAAGATCGTGTTAACCAAAAATAATAATTTTGTTGGCAAGGGTTATTGTAACCATGGCTTATTTGTCCTCAATATTATGAATGAAAATGCTAGTTCTTCTGCTTACTTGATTGTCTCTTTTAATTTATGGCATGCTAGATCAGGACATGTTAGTTTACATTATATTAAGAAGATGCATTCTAAAAGTCTTATTTCAAATATTGATAAGTGTGAAGTTTGTGCAGAAGTTAAACAAATTAAGAAATGATGTGCTTCTGTACTTGGAGAATCTGAATTGTTAAGTTTAATTCATACTGACTTACGAGACTTGAAACTAACTATGGCTATAGGAGGGAAAAAGTATTATACGACATTTATAGACGATTTTTTTAGATATACAAAAATTTATTTGTTAAGAAATACAGATATAAGTCATTGAAAAGTTTTTAATCTACAAATCAGAAGTAGAGAATCAATTAAGTATGAAAATTAAAAGAGTTAGATCCGATAGAGGTGGTGAATTTATTTCGTTGAATGATTTGTGACAAAAGAAGGCGTAATCATGAGATAACACCTCCATAATCATCAGAGTCAGATGGTGTAGCGGAAAGAAAAAATAGAACCCTAAAAGAAATGATAAATAGATGCTTGCTTGTTCTGGTGCCCCGGATAATCTTTGGGGTGAAGCCATTTTATCTGTTTGTCATTTACAAAATAGCATTCCTTATAAGATAATGGGTAAAACTCCTTAAAAGTTGTGGAAAGGCTATCCCCCTAACTTGAAATATTTAAAAGTGTGGGGTTTCCTTGCCTAAATGTTATTACCTGATCCTATGAAAAGTAAAATAGAATCTAAAATATCTGATTGTACGTTTATTATGTTGAAAGTAGTGCAGCATATAAATTTTTAGTAGTCAAAAGTGATGTGCTTGAACACAACATTATTGTTGAAACAACAAATGCTGAACTTTTTGAAAATATATTTCCTTTAAAACTTGAGAATATTTCTCATGTTCCTATTACTCAAAGTAATAATACTTCTCATGTTCCTATTATTCAAAATAATTTTAAAAGTGAGGAATTAAGAAGAAGCAAAAGACCAAGGAAAGAAAAATCTTTTGGTAATGATTTTTATATTTATCTTGTGGATAATAATCCTTTGACATATCCTGAAGCAATTTCTTCGTCTGATGCCTCATTTTGGAAAGAAGCTATTGATGTATAGTTAAATTCAATTTTACAAAATAAAACTTGGATTTTACTTTAAAAACTTAGCGATTATGATAACTTATCAACGAAGTATGGATTCTCAGTCGTCGGTGCCGGAATCGCTAGATGCTACTACTTTGTCGAAATGAGGGAGAAGGATTTGTAATTTTTTTGGGTTGGAGCTAGATTTTGAGGGAGGGACTTGAAACAGAATAACATTAATTAAGTTGATTTTATGATCAAGTATTAAATGATTTTATGATCATGTTCCTATTACTCAAAGTAATAATACTTCTCATATTCCTATTATTTAAAATAATTTTAAAAGTGAGGAATTAAGAAGAAGCAAAAGATCAAGGAAAGAAAAATCTTTTAGTAATGATTTTTATATTTATCTTGTGGATAATAATCCTTTGATATATCCTGAAGCAATTTCTTCGTCTGATGCCTCATTTTGGAAAGAAGTTATTGATGTATAATTAAATTCAATTTTACAAAATAAAACTTGAATTTTACTTTAAAAACTTAGCGATTATGATAACTTATCAACAAAGTATGGATTCTCAGTCGTCGGCGCCGGAATCGCTAGATGCTGCTACTTTGTCGAAGTGAGGGAGAAAGATTTGTAATTTTCTTGGATTGGAGCTAGATTTTGAGGGAGGGACTTGAAACATAATAACATTAATTAAGTTAATTTTATGATCAAGTATTAAATGATTGAATTTTAAAAAAATAAAAGAAAGAAATCAGTTGACTATTAAGTATAACAACCACTGAAATCATTAAAGTAAAAGGTAACCCTTAAAGCAAGAGTTGGGATTCGATCCTAAGACAACAAGTGCGAAAAAGATGCTTCAGCAGTACTCAACCAACTTTCCCATGCGGGCTTTCGTGATTTTGGGGGTACTAGTAAAATATTTAAAGGGTCCTTCATGTATATACCTATATATACAAAATATATATACATCGACTTTGCCAAGTTCCACCTCTGGTCTAATGCATCTGATGAATTTTACTAGACCTGATATTGTTTATGTTGTGTGTAGATTGAGTAAATATACTCAAAACCCGAATCATGACCATTGGAATGCATTAGTAAGAGTAATGAAATATTTGAGAAGTATTATGAACTATGATATTAAACATAGTGGCTTTCCCACTGTATTAGAAAGATACAGTGATGCTAACTGGATCTCTGATTCAAATGAGACAAAATCCACTAGTAGATATGTATTGACCTTTGGTAGGGGTGCTGTGGCATGGAAATCAGCTAAACAAACAATAATAGCTAGATCTACCATATAATCTAAGTTTATGACATTGGAATTGGCTGGTAATAAGGCCGATTGGTTAAAAAATCTTTTGGCAAGTATTCCACTAGGAATATAATAGACATATTTTGTGTCTATGCATTGTGATTGTCAAGATGCAATAGGCACTGCTAAAAATAAATCCTTCAATTGGAAGAGTAGACACATTCGATTGAGATATAATGTGATAAAGAAGCTGCTGAAAGATGAAATTATTTTCCTAGATTATGTGAAGTCAGAAGTGAATTTGTCCTCTGACTAAACATTTGGGAAGAAAATTAATATCTGCAACATCTAGGGGAATGAGACTATTGCCAATTTGAGTTATATCAACAATAATGGTAGCCCAACCTATGTGATTGGAGATCCTATGAAATAAGTTACTATCGATAATAACAAATCATTGGTTGATCAAATGTGCACTATTAAATTATGTTCTTTCCTATGGTGTGTGTGTGTATATAGTGCTAGACTATAATGAATGGGAGGCTGACTTATTAAACTCCTAATCCAATAATCTATAGTCTTTTATAGTTAATGTATTGTACTGCAGAATATCCTTGATGGATGGACCTATATGAGTGTGGAGCATGAAAACTGGGCGTGCGCATGGCCTATTAGCGTAAAACCGCGACAAACAACAAAGTGTGTATGAGTATAATGTGATAGATAAGACACTAAACTTACAAAAGAATTCTTGGTTCATAGAAGTTCTAAACTTCACCAATTGTTCTGTAAGTTTAATCTTATTTTATCTAGGTCTGGTTCATAGCCCAAAAAATACCAGATTTGATGCGTTATACTCATTTGTGAAAATCCAACGAAACTTCATATTTAATTCTATTTCTTAATATTCTTTTTGAGCTATGTGGGGGATTATTAGAAAAAAAAATTTAATATCTCAAAAAGAAATGTTGAAAATCATGTCTAGGTTAATTCTTTTAATATTATGTTAATGAGTCTTTATTACACTAATTATTTTTAATATATTTCTTTAATATTTGTAACCGATAACTATCAAGTTTGAATTTAATTTCTACAAATTGAATCTGACCATTGAATAGCTATTACGGGATTTCTTATGTTTGTTTTGAAAAAAGTCAAATCTATTCATCTGTATATATAGCCATAATGGCTATTATGTTGGTAACTGTTTTTATCCCCTTTTTTGGACTATATAAGTCCTTTGCGTTCACTTTGAATATATATGAAAAAAGTAAGAAAATATCTTCTCCGTTTTCTTTTATGCTAGGTTTTCTTTTATTCAATCTTTGTTGTTTCTGCTCTTAGTTTATACTAGAAGAGTTTGTTAAATTTTGGGGGATAAGTTTAATTGTATTTATCACTGTGTGGACGAAATATCCTTAAGAACAGTGTCGTTGACACGCCTCAAACTAATTCTTATTCTCCATAATCAATATTTTTTCCAACAATTAGTATTAGGATCAAACCTGCTTCCAGAAACTTGAAAGATAGCATTTTACGGAAGTCCTGTTCAGAGTGTCATTTGAAAACAGTATTTTAAAAGGCATTTTCGAGGCGAGCCCTGTGGCGAGGCACATCAAAAATGCCCCGAAGTGATGGTGTGGAGCGAAAGTCTCAAGAGGCGTACGCCCAGCAATTCGGGGCGTACACCCGAGCGTTTGAGGCGCGTTTTTAAGCGAGGCGTAAGCTCCGGAGACTTTTTCAAATTAAAACAAAATTTGTTGAATAAATATTTCATATAATACCCAAATTTTCAAAAGTCAGCTTAGTAATTACTCAAAATTTTTAAAAAGGAACTGAAATGTATTAAATTTAAAAGTCAAGACCTTTTTATTGATTGAAGCCCTAATTCATGGTATTTCTCAATTCTTTATCTTGTCCGCTAGTCTGCTAATATCTCCCAAAGGCAACGAATATTCAGTTTTTTTTTACAAATACAAAGAGAACTACATTCTCTTTCATAGCAGCAAGTTCAAAGTTCAAATTAAAGGTTAATCATCTTTTTTGTTCCTTCATGTAGAAAACTTTATTCTTTTCGACTCAAGTTATTTATGCTTGTAAGTAGCGTATAATAGATTGTTTTGACTAGTATTTTGTGGGGATGAAGCACATGTGTATATATATATATATATATATATATATATATTACATATTTATAGTTTTCTTCAATTTTTAAGCAATTTTACCTGTTTATAAATATTTACTGTAATGATATTATTTTATAAAATATTAAAAATTAAATATCTTTGGGGCTTACACCTCACTGAGGCATATGTAAAACGCCTCGCCTTACGGCCACGCCTTTTAAAACACTGTTTGAAAATAGATAAATATGCTGATCAACTCAACAATGTGTAGGTCAATTGCAAATAGATAAAATATATCAGAAGGAACAGATAAACACAATCACTGGCTTGTCATTGCCAATATTTTTGTTCTATGATTTTCTTTCTCTTGTAGACGTTGTCTTTCCATTGAGGAGTTACTAAAGGGAATATTTCTTTATTTTTCATGGCGGGATAAGGGTATAGCGGTGGTTCTGACATATGGGAGATGTCGGTCCCGATTTGGTCGTGAGGTTGCCGGATCTCTTCTGATATCACTTCTCCGATCTTTTCTGGATTTTGCTTGTTCTGAGGTCAGTTGATGAGTTGGCCCATTGAGGTCATCTTAGTCTGCTCAAAATTCGGCATAGTATGCATTATGTATTTCGTCCCAAGTTATTGGGGGTATTTCATAAGCCGACTCAGTAATTTTCTTGTCGCTCTCGAACCATTCTGTTCAGTCCGTTTTGAAAAGCGGCCACCGCCATTCCTTCTGATATATTAGGCAAAGTTATTCTCACTCGGTTGAAACGGGCGAGGAAATCCCTAAGTCCTTCTCCTGGAGACTGTTTAATAGCAAAGATATCATTCACTCTCGCCTCGGCCTTTTTGGCTCCGGCGTGGGCCGTCATGAATTTATCGGCACCTTATGGACTGGCCAATCACTTTGCCTGTTGGGACTTCAAGTACGAGTCCCAGCCCGGACCCCGATGTGTTAGATGCACCGTCGGTGTATAGGACCCAAAGGTCGTGTGTATGAGAAGTGTGGAGGCTTTCCTTTTCGACTTCGGGCAGTATGTGCGCACTGAAGTGGGCGAGGACCTGAGACTTTATCACCGTTCGCGGTCGATATGTGATATCATGCTCACTTAGTTCGATAGCCCATTTGGCCAATCTGCCCGAATGTTCGGGTTTGAGTAAAATGCTTCTTAAGGGGAAAGTCGTGACGACCGAGATGGGATGGCATTGGAAATACGGTCTAAGCTTCCGTGAATCTATGACTAAGGCTAGAGCCAATTTTTCAAGGTGTGGGTACCTCGTCTCGGCGTCGACTAGTGCCTTGCTAATGTAATAGATGGGAGATTGCGTACCTTTATTTTTTTGGACTAGGACCTCACTCACAGCTACTTCGGATACAACGAGATAGACAAGGAGAGGTTGTCCTGGTTCCGGTTTTGAGAGCAACGGTGGCGAGGATAGTTATACCTTCAACTCCTTCAATGCTTAGACGTATTCAGGGGTCCATTGGAGATCGTTTTCTTTTTAAGTACGCCGAAGAATTTATGGCACCTATCGGAGAATCGCGAGATGAACCTAGACAGGGCGGCAATACGGCCGGTTAGCTTCTGGACTTGGTTTTTGGTGGTTAAGTGCTCTGGTATACCCTCGATGGCCTTGATTTGGTCAGGATTGACCTTTATGCCCCCCTGCGACACTAAGAAGCCCAAGAATTTCTCTGAGGCCTGATAAGTAGGGATTTTGACTACTTATTTGCACCTTTTGACTTTTGTTTTAGTTCAAAAATGCTTAAAGGTATTCTCGAAAACTGATGAAATATGCTTACTTGCAGGATTATTGAAAAATGAGCCAAAGTGATGAAATTCAACTCAAGAAGGAGTGATTTTGAACAAGGACAAAAATCAAGCAAAAAGGCTAAAGTGCGGACCACAAAATTCTGTCTGCGGCCGCAGAACAAGAAGAAAATTTGACAGTGCTGCAATACAAAGTGCGGACCGCACAATAATTGTGCGGCCGTAGAAGTCGAGGTTCAGAGAGTTGGTCATTCAAGACAATCAAGATTTGCGGACCGCACTATTATTGTGCGGCCGCAGAAATCAAATGTGCAGCCGCACCCAGAATTGTGCGGTCCGCAGAACTCAAGAAGTGCGGCCATAAGTTCAGAATTGTGCAGCCGCAGAAACCACTCCTGCCAAGAGCTGCAGCAAAGTGCGGACCGCACACAGAATTGTGCGGCCACAGAACCTCTAAAAGGGCAATTTTGTCCAAAATTTTAGTTGTATATAAATAATCTTTTTTGACGAAATTAGGTCAAGTTTTGAATATCTGAAAGTTGGTAGCCATTTTTCTTTACTGTTTTAGGAAACTTTATCATAGCTTGTCAATTTTACATTGGATTTTCATTTATTTATCATTAAATATGAGTTTAGTCATCCTTTCTTCTTTATTTTCTTCATCACTCACTATGTGTAACTAAATTTTCTAGGTAGGGTTGTGACCCAACCCTAATGTGGGTACCTAATGAGTGTTTGATTTAGGGCTTGTTTATGATTGGGTGTATAATATTTAGCCTAGTTCTTGCTATAATTATAGAATTAATGGTTGCAAATATTGATTCAAGCCTATTTGACTTAGTCTCTACTTGAGAAAGAGAGACAATCTAGGAAAACTTGGCTAACAAGAAATTGGGATGAACTCAGGAAATTGATAGTTCCAATTAAAGGGTTGAATCTAGAGATAGTAAAACCCGACTTGAGCATTTATCAACTGTTTTGTGCATTACCCATTTGGACTTGAAAGAGAGCCAAATTGGGCAAAAATACTATATTACCGAGAGGTATTGAGTGGGTAATTATGTGTTAATTGCTATAATATACTACGACCAACGAAACCCGCTCTAAAGCCCACAACCCATTAGGCAAATACCTAGGTGGAAGTCACAGCCCTAGATCTTTTATATACTTGAAAAAAACACCAAAAATATTATTCTCTAGCTTTACATTTGCAAACCGCAGCATAATTTAGAAGTAGAATCAAAACACAGCTTGTGAAAGTGCATCTTAGACACTTTACGCGCTTAGTCCGAATATATACCTAATCCCATCTACGCTCCATATGGATTCGATCCCGACTCCCAGTTGGGTAACTATTATTGCAATCGACCGCTTCACAACACCAAACTGAGGTATGATTTGGGCGAGATCAATTTTTAGCGTCGTTGTCAGTGAATGTAAAAACGGATTTAGCTATATATTTGATTTTGTGTGTGAATTATCTTCTTTTCCTTCCGTGTTACTAATATTTTTGGTAAAACAATTGTACGTGAAACAATGGCTCTCAACGACAATGATTCTCTCGGAAACATGCCTTTGGGGGATGTGGACGTGGAAGATGACCAAGTTGAAGAGGTTCCTCATGAACCTCAAGCAAATAGACGAGGCTGACTGCCTCAAGACAACGTTCCCGTTCTACCCCCACCTCTACCAAGAGCGGCTCCACACCGAGTGTTGCCGAATGAAGCGTATGCAAGTACTATAGTCCTGCCCCGCATTAGGGCGGGCAACTTTCAAATCACAAATGTTATGATCATATTGCTAGAACAACGGGGATTCTTCACCGGGACTCCGAATCAAAATGCGCACAAACACTTGAAAGGATTTGTGGACACCTATTGGGGGAGTAAACAGACAAACGCCTCCGAGGATGCTTTAAGGTTGAGGCTATTTCCTTTTTCACTACGGGGGAAAGACTTGGATTGGTTAGAAAGGTTGCCAAACCATTCCATCCATACATGGGATAAATTGGCGGAGAAATTCATTGCCAAGTTCTTTTCTCTCGGGCATATGGCTACTCTTAGAGACG
>AWOL01S0236020.1:790-18560 GCA_000715115.1 Nicotiana otophora | reverse complement strand
ACTTACTTTCAAATTTTAATTTTAACATTATAAAATTTAAATTTCAAATTTCAAATTTTAAACTTCAAAGTTTAATTCTAAGCCTTAAAAGTTTACAAACACTTAAGTATCAATAACATTGAATAAGAAAAATAAAATTTACTTAAAAATAAAAATAATAATCCACGGCCCGCTAACAACCCGCTAACAGCCCTCTAACAACCCTCTAAGCCTGAACTCGGACAGACAAAAAAAACCCGAAAAAATACAGCCCGCTAACTCAGCTCGCTAACAGCCCGCAACGTTAAACGAACGGGCTGATTTTTTTTTGTCCATCACGTCCCAACCCGCCAGTTAAACACCCATACTTTTACTGGATATTGGCAAAATGCAGGGTCTTGACGGAAACCAAGACGTTTTGTTTCGACGAAATGCATCGGAAAAACACTTCATAGGCATATTATAACATCAAGAAATGACAAAATACATGAGAAGGAATTGTATTTGCTCGTGATACGAAATTAGGCCGATTAGGAGATAGTTAAATCCCAAAGAAAAGGGATTAGACACGTGTAGGATGAGTAAGGGGCTACGAGTACCAATGCCCTTGTCTCCCTTTTTCACCTTAACCATGTGTCAGTTTTCCACCATGACGAGCAGAATAGATTCCAACAAACATAAATATCTTTAACAGATAGTGGGAAAATAAGATTGTACCGAACCTATTTTAAGCGTTGGGCAACTACAATGTTGATATGATTACAAATTTATAATGTTCAATAACGATGTGCTTTGAGTTGTCAACGTGTTATACTTTGACCTTCCTCTAAAGAGATACGTAATCAAGACAAAAAAAAATGAAAAATACAACCATATGATGCGTGCACGGTGCAACTTATTTCTTCCAAGTGGATATCAATGTTCATGTCGGATCAATTTCTTCAGAACTTGATATGAACTAAAATGGTGTTTAATCGTTAGGATTTTTGCGTTTGGACGGTTTTAAGGATTCTTTTTTTTTTTTGAAGAAGAAGATTCCTGTAAAAGCTGTCTAAAAGAAGAAGAAAATCCATGCACCAGAATCCTTTATGATATTGGTCAAACAGAGAAGTAAATTTACCATGTGCTTGGAACGTGTCCTAAAGCCAAAGTGGTATAGCTTCAAGTCCTTAGATCTAGACTTACTTTTCAAGTGCATATGGTTGAAAACTACAAAGCAAATTGCTAGGATATATTAAGGAAGGAAAACATATCATCTACCAGAAATAAGGATATTATTCAGGAACAAACAAACCCGCCCATCAAAAGCCTGATTTCCATTGGGTTGCTTATTAGTGAAGTCTTTCTTCTTAAAATTTCCAAATTCAGTGAACAACCCATTTTTGTGATCTGGAAATCTCCTCCCTCAACTTTAGTATGAGATCACTACTGATGCTAGTGCTATTCGTAATACTAACTCTGCTTCTGTTGGTGGTATACTGAGGGACTCCCTACCTCCCCAAGACAAAATTACGCATTTCTTAGAGTTTATCATTTTTCACTCTTAGTTCATACTTGGCCTAATTACCCAAGTACTACAAATGCAACCTTGAAGGAAAAACAAGGGAAGGAGAGGAAGCGGGTTGTACAGATAAGAAGCTATTTGAAAGAGATGCTCCAAGCCAGTATATGAAGTGATCAACAACATGGTTTGTGCAAGAATGTTCAATTGAACAGGAAATAGGAAGCATATAACATATGACTAAAAGAAGTGAAGCAAATTCATCAATGTGGGGGTGAAAATAACCATCTAATTCGACAGATGAGGACAGAAAACATTATTTCTGATATTTATAGTAGATTATGTAATTAAATGAGTCCTGCCTGAGAAAATGTAAAATTTTGCAACCTAATATTCAACCATGCTAATTTGAATAAGTTCTTTTACTTTTTACCTTCTTTTTATATAGATTTTATCACTTAAAGTCGTTTCAGATAGTTTCTGAATCTCCAAATTCAATTTTAAAAGGGCAAAGTTTATCCATCGTCCAATCTCAATAAGTATTGACCCATGAAAAAGTGAAACGTGACAGCTTAATTGGGGATTNCACTTAAAGTCGTTTCAGATAGTTTCTGAATCTCCAAATTCAATTTTAAAAGGGCAAAGTTTATTTCGTCCAATCTCAATAAGTATTGACCCATGAAAAAGTGAAACGCGACAGCTTAATTGGGGATAGATAAGGATAATATACGCACAAACCGATGTCTGAGGGTCCAAAAATATTTCATATATATATAACAGTAAGCATCTGAGCAATGCAAGTTGAAGCTAAGGATGGATATGAGGAAACACAAAGCATCAACCACGGAAAGAACAGAGCAAGAAAGACAACCATAAGAGAGTTAACCATACTGAGTAGTCTGATGCAGATAACAACACAAAAAAGGTCACAACTTCAAAATACTATAAAAAATGTAACATAATTAAAACAGCAGCAACCGTTATAAGCACCATTCTAAACAAAAGAAAGTGCTTGAACAATTATTAACCACGTAATGTCTACCTTCTCTGCAATAGTTAGTCCTTTAAGAAAGTGCCCCTTTTTCCTTAACTACCATACAGCTTGATCGCCATAAATGTGTAACAAACGGACTTACTATTGATAGTGTGAGATAATAAAGAGCACAATGTAAGATGAAGAGACACTTTTTTGTTATTTCAGTTAAGAAAAGCAACATGTATGTGCTAATTAATTACAAAGAGAAAAACAATGTACATAAGCTGGAACAAAACTTTATCTTACATCTGTACTTCCGAATTGTGCATCTGCATGGTCATCTCAAGAAGATGCCCAATGCTCAGGCCATCATGATCCCTCGTCCAAGCAAGGAAACATTTTAACCTCTTCCTCCTCCTTGAATACCATTGTGGCCATTAATGTTCACGCGGAAACCTCATCCAATTACTCACTTCAGTTAACTAGCGGAATTTGCATACGAGTTCGAAACTTTTAACCAGATAGATTAAGGTGGGTAAATCTAAGCTTGAGAATCTAGCTTAAGGAAATTTCAATGGTGAACAGCAGGCAGAAGGGAATTGAAGGAAACAAGATTGCTAAATCATCCAGATAGCTCATGTCCCCCTAAGAAGTAATTTGGATATTTAAGTTAAGCACTACTTTAGTATATTGAAGCATCAAACCTTGGCTCATAGAAGCAGACTTGGCTGTTATATGATTGAAGAGCACACCCAGAAATCCAAGACCACACCTTCTTATCGACATCATAAAGAAGGCCTTTGCCTTGGTTCCAGGATGTGAAGCATATTAGGTTATCCTGTCCAAAGCATTCAAACCTTTCTGCAGATAGTCTTAAAAGTGCACGAAAGTACCTGGGGGGCATCCTGCTTATCTCAACCCAGACGACTTTTGAGTGATCTAGTTCCCATATCCTCATACTTTGAAGAGTACTATAAAGGCCTATCCTTCCAACCAGAAATAGACGTTTGTGAGTGCCAGCAACTAGGTACCCATCCAACAATGAGCGTGGAAACTTAGCAGGGATGTGTTCCCACTGTCCTATATCCAGCCGATACATCATCAAACCAAGTGGGGAGAGAGTTTCCAAATAGAGCCTTGAATCACAAAATGCCATCTTGGAGGAGCAAAGATTTACAGCAGGCATTGTCTGGTGAAGCGACCATTTGTCGATCTTTGAATTATACACCTCCGTTGGCAAAGACTTGTCGCCATAAATATCACTAGTGGCAATAACTTTAAATGACCTATCCTTTCTATCAACAACCATAATCAACTGCCTCTGTTGATTATAATGCATGCTAGGCAATGTCCTCCAAGTCTGTGTAAGGGGATTACAAACTAAAGTTTTGAACGTCAACCCATCTAATCCTGAGAAACAAACGAGACCGCCCGAAGAACCAACTAGCCAAAATGCCCACTGTGGTAAGAAGGTGAACGGTATTCTAAACCACTGTTTCAGTGGCAAGCTGAATACCGAACACTGAGGGGTCTGTGAGTTCTTCCAAAATGTGAGAAGGCAAGGTCCATGGGAGGGCACTTGCGAGTGAAACTTCAAAAAGCTATGATCTTGCAAAATCGAATTCCACCTTTTACAAACAGATCGGAGTCGAAATATCATGAATGGTGGAACTCTAGCTAAGATTTCATTCAGCAAATCCTCCGGAAGCATCGCCCAGATACTATCTTCCATCTGAACATCCGGTTGAACAGCTTTAGCAAATGTGGTAACAGTCTCTTCATCCAATCCCCTTGGTTTCGTCTTAACCACTTTCTGCCTTGAAGGACTCGTGTTTCTTGAACCTATACGCCCTAATGGGCTTGTATTCCTGGAACCACTACTTCCAAAGCTGCTAACTTGCCTGTGAATACTGTCCTCTTCAGGCAAAGATCCAATTTTTACCACTGTTGAATTCAATAACCCAGACCCAGCTTCCGAAGATTCCGCTATTTCAACCATTGCATCAAATCCGAGATATCCCACCTAGCTGAAGCCTATGAATGTAGTCCAATTAAACCCCAGATGACCCAATTTTAATTGAGCTGCATTCACCTGACCACACTGGATGTTCCCACTTTCCAAACCCAAATTGACTTCAATCAAGGCAAAATTCGAAAATTCTCAACCCTAAACTTAAATTCTTGTCCAGTTTGGTGTGCATTTATATTGTAAGATTCCCCATAGAAGTGCGCAATTCTGGTTGATGGATACACTTCCAACAGGGTACATCGAGCTACGGATCGAATCTTTTTATCAATTGGGTTAACCCAGATCCGATTCGGACAATCCAGGATGCAGAAAACAAAACAAAAGATCGACTCTTGCTGGGAGAGTATGGATTTGAGGATAAAAATGATAAGAGTTGGAAAATAGTGTTACCTCAATGGCGATTAAAGCCGTGAAAAGCAAACCCTGAGTTGCTAGTCTTCTCTCCCTCCTTGTCTGCTTCGCAATTGCGTTTGGGGGATTTTGTGATTTTGTCTCTAGTAGTGAACTCTTGAGTAGGTACTATAAATTTTCAGATATAGAAATACTGCACTGTAAATTTTATGGGGGAAAAACAAATACTCGCAAAAGTATATTCTTTATTTAGTTCTGTCTCAAGGGATTGTATAATACTAGGGCTCCTTTTGTCCATAGAAATTTTTTTTTTTTCAAAAAAAAGGTATTTGTCCATCAAATTTTACAAGTTTTTAAAAAAAATNAGTATATTCTTTATTTAGTTCTGTCTCAAGGGATTGTATAATACTAGGGCTCCTTTTGTCCATAAAAATTTTTCTTTTTTTCAAAAACAAAATCATAAAGGTATTTGTCCATCAAATTTTACAAGTTTTTAAAAAAAATTCGAAAATAAATTTTTCAAAAATCAAACATAATTTTTCAAGTGAAATGCATGTCCAAACATAATTTCTAATTCTAAATACCATTTTGTAACTTAACTCCAAATACTATTGTTTTTCAAAAATTACAATTTTTATGACCAACACATACTAAGATGGCATATTCAGCAAAAAATACGTAAAATGGATGGGCAGTAACTTTCAGGAAAATCATTAGTACATTTTAGTTTTTTAAAATACTTCTTCAACAGTAATTATTTCCAAAGAAACTCCCCGAAGCAAATAATTTCTTTCTTACATAGTTACAAATGTTAAAGAAAGAGAGATTTTAGAGTGGCTTTCGAGTTTACTTTTCGAATCGGATATTTTCACCAACCAAATAAATACATAATATATATCTTTACAATTATAAACTAGTAGTTGAAGTACTACCTCACATCCACTATACTAGAATCCCAAATTCAATATTGAGATATATTTTTTACTGTAAATCTTAAGTTTAAACCAAAACCAACTCATGTTCTAAAGGAGGACCTCGTGCATATTTTCACATAAATTTTTGAAATAAAATTTCTATAAGTTTTTAATTCACAAAGGGTTTCACTTTGTTATGTGGCTAAACGTTTGGATGCTCAAGTCAAGGGATTGAATAGCTTCGCCCCATATATATATATATATATATATATATGCATTTTATCTTTATATATGCATATATATAAAATGCATATATTATATGCATTTTATCTTTATTTCGATAAAATAATATATGTGTGTTTTCAAGTGAAATTCTCCGTCGGGGAAGCATGTTATTGGGAAAAGTCATAATCCCAAAAGAAATTCTAACGTATCAACGGACCCATTTTAATATATGTAATAAATTCAAATATGTTTTTTATTTAGGGTGGTAATAAAGGTGAAACCAAATTCAAGTAAAAAATAATCCCTTTGAAAAACCGAAATCTTAACATTTTTCTCCCCCTAGACCATTTTCTCAAACACTTAACCTTTAACCAAGAGGTTGTGAGTTCGAGTCACCCCAAGAGCAAGGTGGGGAGTTCTTGGAGGGAAGGATGCCGAGGGTCATTTGGAAACAGCCTCTCTACCCCCAGGGTAGGGGTAAGGTCTGCGTACACACTACCCTCCCCAGACCCCACTAGTGGGATTATACTGGATTGTTGTTGTTATTGTTGTACTTAACCTTTAACTAATAAAAAAAGCAATACGAGACAAAAACAATTTCAGGTTTCACATGCAAAGAATCCAAATGGTTAGCTTCTTGCCTTCTTCTAACAAAGCAAACTTGTGATCGGATGCCTGAAGTGAAATAAAATACAATTTAATAGCAATTCCAATATTTTTAATTAATTTAATTGCTGCAATGATTGAACAATTTTGAATTATCAACGAAAAAGACTCTGTTTAAAGAATGGCAAAATTAGGAGAGACCGTTATGTTTGTCGTTAGTAAAAGAGCTGGATTTAATTTTGTTGCGTGCCTTCCAATTCAAAATTAAGGGACCAATTGTCCTATTATTGGTGGATGACACACCACAGAAACGCTAGCTGGGCATTCACTGGTCAACTATCAAAATTGGGTACATTATTAGTAGTATTTCATATTTTGAGCGGCATTTATTTGAGGTTTAGTTTTTGAGGTTTCGAAGAAAACAATATTTCCTTCACTTGTTTTTTAAGAAAAAAGTTACTAGTTTTTTATTGTTATTATTTTCTGGGTTTTGTAATATTCAAGGAATTGATTTAGGAAATCTTCCGAAAATATAACTTCTGCAACAAAAAAAGAAGAAGAAAAAGAAGCTAAAACAAACATTTTTCTTAAAGAACTCAAAATTATGCTTGCAAACTCAAGTTTTGAAAAACTTCAAACAAACGCTTATATGTTTTTGTCCATGTTAAACCTTATTTTGTTTGAATGTGTTACGTCTTCACATATGTAGTAAAAATAAGGTTTACCCGAAAAACGGATAAAGTTGAATTTATACGTAGTTCTAAGGATACGTGATATAAATTGATACAAATTGGGAAAGAATAAGTAAATGAATATCGAAATTAGTTATAAAAGAAATGAATGCAAACCGAACGAACTAGTTAGCCTAAGCCTTCAAGTTTTATCCCCTTCAAATTGAGTGAAGAATGATTGGTAGAAGAAACAATATGACTAAATATCAAAAGCCAAAAATGATAGTATTTGCTCTCTTTTCTCTATATCTCAAAAATAAATCTCCTCCTTCTACAAATGATAACAACTCTTAATATAGTGGGTGAATCTCATTCTGGATATAATTAAAAATACATAGTGGAGATCCCATGATAGATTAATTAATTAGTTTTTCCTTGATTCAAGCCGTGATTTCTGTCGAGATTCCCCCTCTAATTGCGGCTGTAACGACTTTTTTGTTTCTTGGCTCGATCTTGATCTTGGCCGATCTTGATCCTCATTGATTTTTGGGGCTTGAGCTCGATCTTGGCCGATCTCTATTTGTTCGACCTCGATATCTCGAGCTCGATCTTGACCGATCTCGATCTAGATTGGTTTCTGGGGCTCGAGCTCGACAACCAAACTTCGCATCATGGCTCGATATTACAATGACGAACCTTGGTCCATCATGTTCCAATCTCGAAGGGCAAACCCGGTTTTGACCGTATACAGATAGTCCCCTCGTTTCTCGGAAAGAAGATAGCGAGAAACGATATGAATTTTCAAACTCCAACTAGATGGGCAATGACATTAGTGAAGAGCCCGATCGTGATGTATGCGACAAACATCTCGTCGGGCCAGTTACCAAGGCATTAAATGTGCGCCAGTCGATGGTCGGCCGCTACTAGTTTTGAACCTTCATTGTGAAACCAATAAATAGCCCCCTTCTTCATCATTTCAAACTTTTACTTTCAAATCTTTTTTTCATTCCAATCTTCATAGTTCTTTGCCTTCTCCAAAGCTCCTTATTTCCAGGTTTTCAAATTTCTTTGCTTGTTCTTCCTAAAACACCAAATACTTCAATCTTCATTCTTCTTTGTTCACAAAAACTAAATGGCCAAAACATCTAAAAACATTCCGCATAAAGAGGCTGCTTCCTCATCTCGGCCGGCCGGCGAGAAACTAGTGGTGGAGCCACGCCTCGAAGAACTTATTCCCGGGGTGTGTGTTATTGATTCCGACTTTAAGGTCGAGAAACCCTCATCGGTTGCTGGTCGATGCGAGCCGGTATCGAGATATATATGCTCGATATCCAAAAGCCTTCTTGATCTGGCGAAGAAAGATTACAATTGGGAAAATAAAGAGGTTGTGATACCGGCACCGGAGGAAGCAATCACTACCCACGTGGAAGGGTACCTGAGTATTTACACTTATCCTTTCACGTTGGGTCCCCTCGATCCGGTCATCGTCGATTTTTGCAAGAAATATCAGGTGACCCTCGGCCAAATTCACCTTTTTTTCTGGAGGATCGTGATATTGCTCCGTTTCTTCGTGAGCAAAATCGAAAGGCTTCCCTTCACCCTCGACCACCTCGTAAGATTATATAGCCCTCGACTCTACCAAGGTGGGATGATAAAGCTTCAACGCCGGTCCACCAAGGCGTTCGCCTCGAGTATAGATGAAGACAAAGATCGGGGTTAGATAGGCCGGTTCGTTTGGGTGAAGACCTCAGACCTAATCTCGGCTGAGAGCATGCGGTTTCCTGAGAAATGGAATATGAAACGTAAGTACGATCCTGTCTTTAATTTCCGTTTGTTGTTTTTACTTCTTCATCATTTCTTATCAGTGTTTTTCTCGATGCAGCCGTTGCTTGGATGCCGGGTGCAGTTCCTCACCTCGAGAACTGGGTCAGGATCTTGGTTTCGACGTCAACATATGCCGAGCGAGCGTAGCGCGATTTGTCAAAGGGCAGGTGGGAGGCTCGTACTCATGGTAAGCTTTCTTCTTGGCTTACTGATTTGCCTAT
This sequence comes from Nicotiana otophora, assembly GCA_000715115.1. Classification (NCBI taxonomy): domain Eukaryota; kingdom Viridiplantae; phylum Streptophyta; class Magnoliopsida; order Solanales; family Solanaceae; genus Nicotiana; species Nicotiana otophora. The sequence continues at coordinate 9,263 of AWOL01S0236020.1, read as the reverse complement.
CGTTCAAGCATTTTTTCAAGTATGAGTTTACTTACTTTCTCCTTTTGTAGGTCTCGAAAAGGATGCGGCTATGAGACCCCCGTCCGGTGATGAAGAAGCTTTACCGCCTATCTCGAAACTGGCAAAGGTGATTAAGAGAAAAAGGGCCTCGAATTCTAAGGGTCAAAAACTCAAGAAGAGAACGGCCCATAAACCCAAGGGGGACACAATCCCACTGACTATGGAGTTAGTCCAAAGACTAAGGGAAGAAGAAGAAGAAGAAGAAGAAGAAGAAGAAGAAGAAGAAGAAGAAGAAGAAGAAGAAGAAGGTGATTCTGGGCTGGTTGCCCGTGCACGAGCTAGCACCGATATTCAGAAAACTTCGGAACCGCTGGGAGTTGATACGGCTCCGTCTAGGCTCGATGAGGTCGAAGAGGAGACTCCGGCACAAGTTCCCGAGTCGAGGGGAACCGAAGATGTTTTACCTCGGGGCGAAAAGACCGTTGAAGAGGCGGTGGATGTCGATACCAAAATCGGGCTTGAGGGTCATCAAGACGGAGGTGGCGCCCCAAAAAGCCTACTTGGGGCAATAGAGATCGGGGATTCCCCCTCGTTTCCTTCATTTTCCCAATCGATGATACGCGACGCTCAGGCCGTGGAGACTTGTCACGGGGAGGGAGCCCATAGAGAGGAAGATCCTTTCCGTGGTTATTTTGTTGGGGTAGAATATGTCACTGGTCTGAGTGACTTGGGGGCTCCGAAGAAGAGCTCGAGCGATATGGGAGAGTCTTGTATTTTCAACGAAGCTCAACAGGCTCTGAATCGGGTAAGTTCATATTTTCTTTGTCAATTTGCATACTTGTATTTTTCTTTCCTTGTATAATTCCTTCTTTCTATTTTTGTAGTCCTCTCTGCTTCATCATGAGGCATTTGTCCGATCCCGAAGGGAGCTGATCCGGCACGAAGCCAAAATTTGAGGGCTTACTGAGGAAGGAGATGCCTTCAAGCTTCTCAGTGAGCAGAGATAAGGAGAAGCAAAAGGACTTTGGGCTGAGCTAGAAGCAGCTTGGAAAGAACAAGATGATCTGGCCGAGCAGGTAAAAAGCATCTTTGAAGTTAATGACACTGACTCGAGCGTGATGGCTAACAGTTCAGTCCCACAGGTCCAACAAAATTTCGATGTGATCAGGCAGCTTCGTGCTGAAGTGGACGCAATGAAGGCGGAGGCCGAGGAGTGGAAGAAGAACATGGATCGCTTTGCCTCAAAAAAGGAGGCTGCCCTAGCTCAACTGGCCTCAGCTAAGACCCAACTCCGAACCTTGAAAGAGAAAGCCTTGGTGCAAGCCCAGAAAAACGAGGAGTTCCAGTCTCGGTTGGGCTTAACAACTTCTGATCGAGATAGACTAGTCACAGAACTTGCAGCGGCCAAATCGAAGGTCGAAATAGCCACGGCTAATGCCGATGCAATGGTGGCCGTCTACCGGTTCGATGCTAAAGCTGCTCAGGTTCGAGCAAAGGAGGTTGTCGAGGTTTCTAAGGCTCGAGCAAACTGGGTTGTCGAGCATGCTAAATGCTAATCTCAAAGGGAGACTCTCAAAGAGATCCATGCTCGTGGCTTCGATCTTACAACCGAGATCGAGAATGCTAAGGAGCTTGAAGCCAAAACGAGAGTGTTGGCCTTTCCTGATGATGATGATACCGGGAGTATGAGCGGATCTGAAAGCGAAGGAGGTCTCGAGGGCGAAGATGCTGCTCTCGGAGAGGACTAAGTCCTTTAGGATTAGTATTTTTTGTGTTTATTTTAAGACCATTTCGGTCTTTTGTAGAGAAACTTGATCAAGCCATACTGCCCTTGTAAATGATTGTTGACATATATATAAAAGCTTTCTTCCTTTCCGCCTTATAAAATTATGAAGTGGTATTCTACGATCCAAGGTTTAGACAATTTGATTGGAATTAAATTAGTACAGCCCTTAGACTTTATGATCGAGTGAGTGCTTGCTCGAACTCGAAGTAAGGTAACCCTTAGGTTTTCTATTTGAGCGAGGATGGTCTCTCGTACTCAAGGCAAAAAACAGCCCTTCGCCTTTTGTAAAAATATTGTTTATGGCTTTGTCCCCTTTTTGGCTTGAAAAAGTTTTTTATCATTTATATTTGTGAAACTTGTAATGCCTTGGCATGAAATAAGGAACTGTTCGAGAGTTCGAACAATTTTGTACTCATTAGAGTTTTCGAGGCTTGATATTATAGAAGCCTTTTATGATTTTGCCGGGGGTAGCCTTTTTAACCGGTTTATGAAAGAATTCGAAGGCCTGTTTTGTTATGGAATTCGGACGTCTCCGACCCGTGTTAATTCGGCCGTAGCCTTTTTAGTTCGGGATTTGCCTCTTGGGCTTATTTTCCCGTTTTACTTCGAGCTTGCCCGAAGTGTCAGTCCCCGAGTGGGGTGGTCGTGGCCTATAAAATCGAGGGTTGCCTAAAAGGTCTTATGATCTCGGATTTTGTATAATTCGATCTCGTTTATTTTTCGGATGGAAGTCCCCGATTGTGGGGGTATTCATCCGAACTCTGGTCATGGTCGGTCCTTAAGCACGTTTACATAATAGATCGAGAATATGAAATTGTAAAGTAGAAAAACTTTTTTAAGGTACGAGATATCGGTAAAGAAGAATACTTCTCTTTATAAATCATTATACATGCGTACATGTTCGAGCTTTCCCATTTTACTTCGAGCTTTCCCAAAGTGGCAGTCCTCGAGTGGGGTGGTCGTGGCCTATAAAATCGAGGGTTGCCTAAAAGGTCTTATGATCTCGAAGTTTGTATAATTCGATTTCGTTTATTTTTTGAACGGCAGTCCCCGATTGTGGGGGTAATCATCCGAACTTTGGTCATGGTCGGCCCTTAAGCCTGTGTACATAATAGATCGAGAATATGAAATTGTAAAGTAGAAAAAAAAAATTTAAGGTATGAGATATCGGTAAAGAAGAACACTTCTCTTTATAAATCATTATACATGCGTACATGTTCTGTGCCAGGGCTCGAGCAAACTACGCGGGCATGGTTTGTTTGACCGTTTGACCCTTACATTTTTTTCTATCGAGACCCTGCTGCCATGAAGTAACTTCCTCGCATCAAACTTGATATTAGAGGGCAATGCCCCTAAATATTCGAGGTTGATTGTAAAGAGGCCTCAAATACTATTGAATTGTTCTAAGTTAGCACGATCAATGGTTGCCTCATTAAAAACCTCGCCCGAAAACCCATTTAGGACAAAATCGGTCTAACGAAAAAAGAGTGCAACGCATGCTTTCATACCTAAAGGCTTCGTGTTGAAGAATCCATCGTTGTTTTTGGTCGAACACCTGCAAGGGTTAGTTTTTAAATATAAATGAAAATATGAAGGGTCGTACCTTAGCAGTAGTATCGTTTTAGGTACGATACGTTCCAATTGCTCGGTAGTTGTTTGCCGTTTATTATGCTGAGCTTGTAGGATCCTTTTTCGATGATTTCGAGAACCTGATACGGCCCTTCCCAGTTCGGACCAAGTTTTCCTTCATTTGGATTTCAGGTGTTGAGGCTGACTTTTCTTAGTACCAAGTCCCCGATGTTAAAATGTCGAAGATTTGTTCTTCGATTGTAGTATATTTCGATCCGCTGTTTTTGGGTGGCCAATCAAACGAGAGCGGCTTCGTGTCTTTCGTCCAACAATTCTAGGCTTGTATTCATGGTCTCGTTATTCGACTCCTCTGTTGCATATCGAAACTTGATGCTAGGTTCTCTGACCTCGATTGGGATCAGAGCTTTGGTGCCATAAATCAATGAGAACGGTGTTGCTCCGGTACTGGATTTTGATATTGTGCGGTATGCCCATAGGACCTCGGGTAGTATTTCTCTCCATTTTCCTTTTGTGTCGGTCAATCTCTTCTTAAGATTTTGGATGATGGTTTTGTTGGTCGATTCGGCTTGTCCGTTCCCGTTGGGATGATAAGGTGTTGATAGGATCCTTTTGATCTTGCGATCCTCGAGAAATTTATTTACTTTGCTGTCGATGAATTGTTTTTCATTATCACATACAATCTTGGATGGCATCCCAAATCGACATATGATGTGGTCCCAAATGAAGTCTATGACTTCCTTTTCTCTGACTTTCTCGAAAGCTTGTGCTTCAACCCATTTAGAGAAATAATCAGTCATAAATAAAATAAATTGAACCTTACCTGGGGGCGATGGGAGGGGGCCAACGATGTCCATTCCCCATTTCATGAAGGGCCATGGGGATAGGACCGAGTGGAGTAGTTCCCAGGGTTGATGAATCATGGGCGCATGCCTTTGGCATTTGTCGCATTTTCAAACAAACTCCCTTGTATCCTTGATCATATCAGTCCAATAATACCTTGCTCTTATTACTTTGTGGACCAGCGAATCGGCACCAGAATGATTTCCACAAGTGTCCTCGTGAATTTATCGTAGGATGTAGTCGGTATCTCCTAGTCCCAAACATATTACCAATATTTCATCGAACGTCCTTCTAAATAGCGTTCCGTCTTCGAACAAAGTGAACCGTGTTGCCTTTGTGCGTAGAGCTCTCGACTCCTTTGGATCTGATGGAAGCTTCTCGTTGTTTAGTACTCTATGTATTTGTTTCTCCAATCCTAGGTTAAACTTGTGGAGTTTATCTTGGCGTGACCTTCTTCGATTACCGATCTCATGATTTGTACGACAGTCCTCGAGTTGCGTTCGTCGTCTTCGACCGATGAACCTAAGTTTTCAAGAGCATCGGCCTAGCTGTTCTGTTCTCGAGATACATGTTGTAATGTCCATTCCTTAAATCGGTGTAGAGTCACCTGTAGTTTATCCAAGTACCTCTGCATTCAATCTTCTCAGACTTCAAAAGTCCCGTTAACTTGGTTTACCACGGGGAGAGAATCACACTTAGCTTCTACGACCTTCGCTCCCAAGCTTCTAGCTAGTTCGAGAGTTGCGATCTTGGCCTCATACTCGACCTCATTGTTAGTCAATTTTATAGTTCTGATAGACTGTCTAACTATATTTCATTTGGGTGATTTTAGTACGATGCCTAGTCCGGACCCCTTCGCGTTCGAAGCACCGTCCGTAAAGAGGGTCCAGACTCCCGAAGATGTTCCCGATTTTATCAGTAGTTCTTTTTCAATCTCAAGTACGAAGGCCAACGTAAAGTCAGCCATGAAGTCCGCCAAGATTTGATATTTGATGACGGGTTGGGGTCAATACGCAATATCGTACCCACTGATTTCTATGGCCCATTTGGCCAATCGACCCGAAAGCTCGAGTTTGTGTAAAATATTTCGAAGAGGATAAGTTGTTACAATACATATCGAATGACATTGGAAATATGGTTTTAGTTTCCTAGAGGCGCTTATTAAAGCAAATGCTAATTTGTTTAAGCGTGGATATCTAGTTTCGGCCTCACCTAAGGTCCGACTGGCATAATAAATAGGGAATCGCGTACCTTATTCTTCTCGGACCAGGACTCCATTTACCGCTATCTCCGAGACAGCTAAGTACATATAAAGTTGTTCGTCCACTTTTGGGGTATGAAGCAACGACGGGCTCGATAAATACCTCTTTAGTTCCTCCAAGGCCTGCTGGCATTCCAGAGTCCATGCAAAATTGATCTTCTTTTTAAGCAGTGAGAAAAATCGATGGCTTCTATCTGAGGATCTCGAAATAAATCGTCCTAGGACGTCTATCCGCCCTGTAAGCCTCTGCACGGCCTTTACATTATCCACTACTGTGATATCCTTGATAGCTGTGATTTTATCGGGGTTGATCTTGATTCCCCGATTGGACATCTTGAAATCAAGAAACTTGCCCGAGCTAACCCCGAATGCACACTTTTCGGGGTTTAGCTTCATATTGTACTCCCTCAGTATATCAAAATTTTCCTGCAAATGCTTTAAATGATCCTCTGCTCGCAAGGACTTAACTAAAATATCATCAATATAAACTTCCATTGATTTTCCTATTTGCTCTTCGAACATTGGGTTTACTAGGCGTTGATAAGTTGCACCAGCATTTTTTAGACCGAATGGCATTACGTTATAACAGTAGGTACCATACTTAGTGATAAATGAGGTCTTTTCCTTATCCTCCGAGTTCATCTATATCTGGTTGTACCCGGAGTAGGCATCGAGAAAACTGAGAGTCTCATGGCCGGCCGTGGCATCGATCATCCGATTGATATTAGGCAAAGGAAAAGATTTCATGGGGCATGATTTATTCAGGTCTTTATAATCTATACATATTCTAAGTTTGTTTCCCTTCTTAGGGACTACCACCACATTTGCTAGTCATTCGGGGTACTTTACTTCTTGAATGGATCCTATTTTGAGAAGTTTGGTTACCTCGTCCTTGATGCGGACTAGGCCCTTCTTTTTTGCTTCACCGGATGGAATTTTGGATCCAAGTGTAATCTATGAGTGGTTCTTTCCGGTGTGATCCCTGTCATATCAAGATGAGACCAAGCAAAACAGTCTATGTTAGCTATAAGAAATTGAATAAGTTTTTTCCTGAGCTCGGGACTTAACCCTGTGCCTAGGTATACCTTTTGTTCGGGAAAATGTTCGATTAGTGTGATTTTCTCCAGTTCTTTGACCGTTGATTTGGTAGCGTTGGAATCATCGGGGACTACGAAGGATCGAGGGATATCATAATCATCATCTTCGCCAGTCTTCTGCTTCTCTAGTTGGGTCGAGGCTGATGTTTGTGATTGTTATTTGATATCCCATTTTTCCTTCGAATTTGATCCCTTTGTCGATAAGAGTGATGATATCAGAATCACTTCATCGACGACAAACATTTCCTTTGCTGCTGGTTGCTCCTCGTAGATTGTTTTGATTCCCCCTGGTGTTGGAAATTTTATAACTAGGTTAAGGGTCGAGGGTACTGCTCTCATGTTGTGGATCCACGGCCTCCCAAACAGGGCGTTATACCTCATGTCGCCCTCTATCAAGTGTAACTTTATTTCTCGGATGGTCCCGACCATGTTTACTAGCAGAATTATCTCACCCTTAGTAGTTTTACATGCCTTGTTGAATCCGTTTAGTACCAGAGTTGCGGGCACGACCTGGTCCTGTAGACCGAGTTGCTCTACGAACCTCGATCGAATGATGTTGGCCAAACTACCTGGATCAATTAACACACGCTTAACTTGAGTTTTATTCATAAGTACAGATATTACCAGTGCATCGTTATGGGGGGGCTGCATGATTCCTTCAGCGTTTTCATCATTAAAGGACAAGGTTCCTTTTGGTGTGTAATCCTGAGCCCGAGATTGCTTCTCCCTTATAATTGATACCTTAGTGCGTTTAAACGCTGGCCCTCAGGGAACATCGATCCCTCCGATAATCATGTGAATAATGTGTTTCGGCTCTTCTTGCTCGTTTTTTCTATTGAGCTCTCTGTTTTTGAAGTGATTCTTGGCCCGACCACTTAAAATTCTCGAAGGTGCCCTTCATTGAACAACCGTGCTACTTCTTCTCTCAACTGCCTGCAATCTTCCGTTCTGTGGCCATGGGTACCATGATACTTGCACATTTGATTGGAATTTCTCTGGGCAGGATCGATCTGCAGAGTTCGAGGCCATTTAGTATCTTTGATGCGTCCGATTGCCGATACTATGACGGATGCATCAATGTTGAAGTTATACTATGACAATCGCGGTGCTTCCTTAGGTCCGGTATGCCTGTCGAAACCATTCTTGTTCATCAGCCCTCGATACCCTTGGCCTCGATCACTTCTCCTTTCACCTCGTATGGAGTTGCGTCCTGGTCTGCTGCCCCTACGATCTTCATTATACGGCTGGTTTCGGTCCCTGTTCGACCTTGGTTCTCGGTCGATGTCCCTTTTAATAACGGACCCAGAAAGAGCCCCGAACTGGTCATTTTCGACTCTAATCTTCGACTGATATCGATTATGTACATCAGCCTAGGTAACCGCAGGGTACTCAATTAAGTTCTGCTTCAACTGTTGTGAAACCATTGAGCTTCGTTCGTTTAGCCCTTGGGTGAAATCTTGAATGGCCCAATCGTTCGTGACTGATGGTAGATCCATTTGTTCCATTTGGAAACGAGATACAAACTCTCTTAGCATCTCGTTATCTTTTTGCCTTACCTTGAAAAGGTCTGACTTCCTGGTCTCGACCTTTATGGCTTCGGCGTGTGCTTTTACAAAAGAATCTGCAAGCATGGAAAAATAATCGATAGATTTAAGTGGTAAATTATGATACCATATTATTGCTCCCTTTGATAGGGTTTCCCCGAATTTCTTTAATAATACTGTTGCGGCCAAACACACTCACGCAAGTATACGTGGTCGTCAAGTAATAAAGTAGTGAATAAAGTATCGTTCCCACGAAGACTTATGATTAACTTTTGACTAATTCAAACTCGAATAGCTTATTGATTCAAGATATTTCTAACAAAATATATAATTTTCTAAATTACTACCTAAGGAC
>AWOL01S0235941.1:12926-30956 GCA_000715115.1 Nicotiana otophora | reverse complement strand
CCTTAAGTGAAGTCCTATTTGTTTTGAATGTCACTTAGCTTTATCATTTTGAGAAGTATAAGTTAGAACTACCCAAATAGAGGTCCCACGCCTCCGGACCATAGGCATGGGACGGGTAGTGCACGCATAGGACGCGACCTGGAATTGAATTAGAACGCTTTAAGTAAACAACTTCAACATAGTAATCGGGTAGCAGGAGATGATAGTCTGTGCCCACTGAATAATTTGAGCAACTCCTATCTAAAAGGAGTTGTGAAGTATTATTTATGTTTCACGGGATGATCCTTTAGGCTAAAAAACTTAGGACCCCCTTTTCTCTTTATACACTTAGTCATCTAATATAGACCGTTATAGTTGTATCCTCGTAGTCCTTAAGATTTGTACCAATTCTCATTGTGTTATAATGAAACACTTTGACCTTTTATTCTCTTTATTTATTTAATCATCTTGCCTAATTATAATCCACATAGTCTTAATTTTGGCCGGGACTCACAGTTGTGGACCTCGAAGAGTGCTTAACACCTTCTCTTTGAGGTAATTTGAGTCCTTACTCGATATTTGGTGGCGCTGACTAGTCAAATAGAGTTATCTACATAATAGGTGCCCTAACGCACCTTAAAAATAGTTAGGTGGTGACTCTTCTTCTTTTAACACTTTACCTCCCACTCAAAAAAGTTGTCACACGTCGAAGCCCGCTTTCGCGAGAAAAAGGGGGCGCGACAAAAGTTCTACTTGAAGAGCTGCATTATGAGGGAGTTAAAAAGTTGATGATGTAGTGAAGGGTAAGAATGATGAGTTCGCGACTGAAAGAGCCAAGGTGATTGCCGACAAAACCAAATTTTTTGTTGAGGAGGTATATCCTAACTCAAATAAATCTCATAGTGGGAACATTGTGTCTTATGGCAAGAAAGTAACTCATGCGCTCCGGTATGTACCTAAAAATAAGAAGAAGGAGTGCGAATTATCCCATCTTTAAAATAATATGCTAAGAGGGTTAACACTTCCAGTCAAACGAATTAAGGAAGTGAAGTTGCCCACAATGCTACTTGCACGATTTGTGGCCCAAAAGCATTCGCAGAATGTGGCACCCTACGAAGAATACAAATGAAGGTTTTGATCCTAATGCTTACAGTCTATTTACAAAAGCTGGATATAATCCCAATGAGCTATCAAAATTAGATAAGCTCCCGTCAGAAGTTTCTACAAGGCAACCATGTGAAGGTCTCGGGTACAAGCAACCATCACTAGTTCGCATCTTCTATAAGAAGGGAAAGCAATAATCATATCACTACGGAAGATGAACCTTCCACTTCAAATAGGCCTTTTCTCTTTGATCGACTTGGAAAATCAACTGTGAATACTTACGCATTTGAGAGATTAGGTCCATTAAGAAGGGAAACAAGTTCTAGAGAAATTGTCAAAGCATAAGAACACCCACTTTGCCAGAAATTCAGAAGATCTCTAAGGATTTGCAAAGTTTGGTTCCTTATAGAATGAGGAGATAAACAAAACTTATGGTTTCATGTGAAGAGGTACTGAAGGTGAATCCATATACTATGGTCTACACCAAGAAACGTAATGAAGATGAAGAAAGCCCGGGCTCTTCATATCACGTCACTATAGAAGGCGAGCAATATGTTTCATCTCTAATGAAGGATGACAAGGAATTGGAGGATATTTATTGGTATTACCACATATCTTTCAATGATGGGAATCCTAAAGAAGATGAAGATATGAAATATGCTCCCTTTGAACTTGAAGAATGGGTGAAGACGACGGTTGGTGCCTTAAAAGAAGTTAACCTTGGTACTGATGAAGAACCAAGGCCTACTTATGTAAGTGCTTTACTAGTAGTCGATGAAGAAAGCACTTATATAGAGTTACTCAAGGAGTTCAAGGATGTGTTTTCTTGGAGTTACAAAGAGATGCTTGGCTTGAACCCTAAAGTAGCAGTCCATCACCTTGCAGTCAAAAATGGGGCTCGTCCTACTAAGTAAGCCCAAAGGTGCTTTAGGCCGGATTTGGTTCCCTTGATTGAAAGTAAAGTTAACAAACTCATTGAAGTTGGATTCATTCGTGAAGTTAAATACCCAACAGGGGTTTCAAGTATCATGCCCATGAGAAAGAATAATGTCCAAATTCGAGTGTGTGTTGACGTTAGGGATCTCAATAATGCATTCCCTAAGGATGAATTTCCGCTTCTTACTCCAGAGCTTATGATTGACACTACCACTGGGTACGAGGCAGTGTCATTCATACATGGTTCTTCGGGCTATAACCAAATTCGCGTGGCACCAAAAAATGAAGAGTTTACTTTATACCATACCCCAGAGGATATTTATTGCTACAAGGTAATGCCTTTTGGCTTAAATAACGCTGGTGCTACTTATCAAAGAATTATACAGAATATTTTTGATGACCTTCTCCACAAGAATTTCAATTGTTATGTTGACGACTTGGTGGTAAAATCAAGAAAGAGGATCGACCACTTGAAAGAATTGAGAATGGTGATTGAGTTGCTCTGGAGGTACCAACTTAGGATGAATCCATTAAAATGCGCATTTGGAGTTACTTCTGGAAAGTTCTTGGGTTTTATTGTTCGACATCGAGGGATCGAAATTGATCAAGACAAAGTGGATGTCATTTTGAAAATGCCTGAGCCTCGGGATATTCATGAATTGAAAATTCTGCAAGGAAAGCTAGCATATCTTAGGAGATTCATCTCAAACCTAGCAGGGAGGTGCCAACCATTTAGTCGCCTCATGAAGAAAGGTGTTCCTTTCAAGCGGGACCAAGCTTACTTGATGAAGCCTCCAGTTTTGGAAGCCCCTATACCTGGAAAGCCATTGATACTATATATTTCGGCACAAGAAAGGTCTATTGGAGCTCTTTTGGCCCAAGAAAATAGTGAAGGGAGAGAAAACTCCCTTTACTACTTGAGCAGGGTGATGACACCAAATGAGCTGAATTATTCGCCAATCGAAAAGTTATGTTTGGCGCTAGTCTTCCCAATCCAAAAGTTAAAGCACTACTTTCAAGATCATGTCGTTCGTCTTGTTTCTAGAGTAAATTCCATCAAGTTTGTGATGTCAAAGCCTATCCTTAGTGATCGACTAGCAAGGTGGTACCTCCAGTTTTAATAATTAGAAATTGTTTACATCCCTCAAAAGGCTATAAAAGGACAAGCATTAGCAGACTTCTTGGCAGATCACCATATACCTGATGATTGGGAGCTAACTGACGACTACCTGATGTGGACGCAATGGTCATTGAAGTTCAACCTCCATGGAAGATGTACTTTGATGGTACTATACATGGTGGAGGAGCTGGTGCTGGTGTAGTATTTGTCACTTCTCAAGATGAAGTCCTTCCTACTCTTTTACGTTGATGCAACTCTACTCTAACAACATTACTTAGTATCAAGCATTAATACTTGGGCTTGAAATGGCTGTCGAAATAAAGCGGTTACACTTGCAAGTCTTTGGTGACTCTCAGTTATTGATCAACCAGCTTTTAGGTAGTTACGAGGTCAAGAAACCTGAACTACGCCCATATCATGATTATGCTAAAACATCAATGGGGTGGGTCGGTGACGTGACTATTCAACATGTGCTTAGGAAAAAAAATAAGAAGGCTAATGCTTTAGCTGTCCTAGATTTATCGTTAACCCTGCCTGATCAAATGCAAGTTACTATCTGCCAAAAATGGATAGTAACGCCACCAAATGAGGGTAAAAGTGAAGAAAATGAACTCGAGCATCTCGTTACTATTTCTGAAGCTGAGAAGGAAGAATGTGGACAACCCATTATCGATTACCTGAGCTACGAGATACTTCTTGAAAATACGAGGAGAAGGATTGAAATCCGTCGTCGTGCACCTCGCTTCCTTTACTACAAAGATACTCTATACAAAAGATCATTTGAGGGAGTACTCTTGCGATGCTTAGGGGAAGAGGAAGCACTCCAAGCTTTCTAGAAGCACATTCTGGGGTATGTGGGTCATACTAGTCTGGACCAAAGCTCCACTTCCATATAAATATAATGGGATATTATTGGCCAACGATGATAAAAGATTGCTTGGACTACGCTCAAAGATGCAAGCTTGCCAATTCCATGCAAATTTTATTCATCATCCTCTCGAAGTGTTGCACCCGACTGTTGCATCTTGACCGTTGGACGCTTGGGGATTGGATGTTGTTGGACCACTGTCAAAGTCCTCTGGCGGGCAGCTATACATCTTGGCTGCAATTGACTACTTCTCAAAATGGGCTGAAGTTGTTACTTTTAAGGAAGTGAAAAAGGTAATGTTGTATGTTTCATCCGAATAAACATAATCTATCGCTTTGTCCTTGTTACATAATAACGGGTAATGTAAACCATTCTATAATAGGTTGATGAACAAGATTTGTGATCTCTTTGGCTTCAAGCAACGTAACTCTTCGATGTACAATGTCGTGGCCAACGGTCTAGCTGAGGCATTGAACAAATGCAACTTGCTAAACAAATTCGTCTCCAAATCCAAATGAGATTGGCATGACCATATGGAAGAAGCTTCATGGACATATAGGACAACTCACCGTACGCCAACACAAGCGGTCCCTTATTCATTCGTTTATGGAGTCGAAGTCGTTTTGCCACTCGAGCATCAAATACCTTTATTATGATTAGCTATTCAACAAAGGATCACTGATGAAAAACATGATCGACTTCGATTAACAGAGTTGGAGGATCTTAATGAGAAGAGGTTGGAAGCTCAACTGAGTCTTGAAAATTATCAAGCTCGATTGTCTCGCGCCTTTAATAAAAGAGTTCACCCAAGATCCTTTCAAGTAGGCGATCATTTCCTTGCCATACGAAGATCCATTATTACTTCTCATAAACCTGTAGGGAAGTTCACTTCAAAATGGGATGGGCCATATGTCGTGCAAGAAGCTTATTCAAGTAGGTCTTACAAGCTGGTTGATGCAGATGGCATGAGAATCAGCCCTATCAATGGCACATTTTTTAAGAAGTATTATCCTTGAAGTTGCAATGCTCCTTAACGCAAGAGCATAAAATGCATGTCACTCCTGGCCCACATAAGTATAAACTGTGTACGGCCCAAAAATATTAAAAAATAAAAAAGAAAAGTTTGTTGGGTTGAAAACCTCGAAAGAGGCAGCCTAGGCAAATTGAGGACATAAAATAATTAGTGGGATTTGCTAGTCGATCACTAACTTGATCCGTAGTGCTTAGAGGCTTCTGAACTACGGTATGACTTGATCCTCTTCACCGAGGTACGTAGGCAGCTTAGAGTTTCATTCTAAGTTCGTCGCATAAGTTCAAAAGATACATAGTGCCCAATCATTGTTCGAATGAAGTATGATGGAATGTAAAATTTATTCAATCATCACTTGAAAATCGAGCTAAGATACTATTCTTCTATTGAACTTTGGATCCCATTGGATTTAAAGGGGGCAACCTCTATGGTAAATTGGTATCTTCAATGGAATGATTATAGTCTTTTAGGAGGCTACTAAGTATTTGCATTGAAGCTCGTAGATTCTTTATGTCTTCATGTTCGCCAAACTTTCAAGGTTGTTGGTCTTAAAATCCGCCTTCTCCCCCAAAAAAAGGAAGGAAAGAGAGGCATCAGAATGGAACACAAGTATAAGAAGGAAGATTACATGGCACGGCGTTTCAAATTATTGAGACTTGAATCCAAGTTATTTGGAGAGCATGAATCTCTTGAATTTAAATTTTTGGCAATTAAAATGTCTTGCGATCTCGAGGCATCCATAGCAAGACATAAAAGTTTTGGCGAAGTCACGCTAATTTGGAACTGTCGGCATATCAGAAACTAAAGTCGAATTCAAACTATTATCTAAAACTATCCTTAAGGCATTAAATTTTACATTTTGTATATATTTCAGATTTTAAAGTTTTGTTTTCAAGAAATCAAACGGTTCGTGATTTCAACGTTCCTACATCAAGATACAAAAGTTTTGGTGAAGTCGCGCAAATCTAAAATCGTCAGTGTGTTAGAATTTAATGTTGATTTCGAAATATTATCTGAAACTATTCTTAAGGCGTTAAATTTTTTATTTTGGATATTTTTTTGTTTTTGAAGTTTAGTTTTCAAAAAATCAAATGGTTCATGATTTCGATATTCCTACATCAAGATATAAAAGTTTTGGTGAAGCTACCAAATCTGAAATCGTCAGCGTATCAAATTTAATATTAATTTCGAAATATTATCTGAAACTATACTTAAAGCATTAAATTTTGAATTTTGGATATATTTTAGATTTGAAAGTTTAGTTTCCAAAAAATCAATCGGTTCATAATTTTGACTTGTCTACACTAAGATAAGATTTTGTTTTTTGTGAGACTGCGCAAATATGAAATTTTCAACGTGGTGGAATCTAAAGTTGGTTTCAAAATATTATCCGGGGCGATTCTGAAGGTGTTCGATTCTAAGTTTTAGATATGTTTTAGATAGTAAAGTCTAATTTTCAAGAAATTAAATGGTTCATTATTTGAACTTTCCCACAACAAGATATGAATCTTTTGTTACAAGCACGTAAAGCTGATAATTGTAAATGCGACTAAGATAAAAGTTGGGCAATGTAAAGCAAAAGAGAGGCAATCTTATTTATGATAAAATAAATATCTACTAGGTAAATCTAACATAAAGATAAAAGGAAATATAATGCTAATAGTCTAATCTAAACATAACTTGTAGTTGATCAGCTCTTGACAGCTAGTCTCCAGATTCTTCTTCTTCTCCTCCAGATTGGCCGAATCATTAACAGTCAGCTAATTTACGTTATTATATGAAGAGATCTCAGTCTCGGCAACTAAAACTTTTGCTTGAATCTCTTCAACCTCCTTTTGAGTCGCTTCTATAACACCTTCTAGATTCTCCCTCTCTTGTTGCAATGTCTACAACCTCATCACAACTCTCTTCAGTTTCTTTTTACTAGAGGAAACTTTCTTGACTTTCTCGCTTGCTTCAAGTTTGAACGATTCGAGATGCTCCTTAGTATTGGAAATCAGTTCTATCATCTCATCTTCACTTGTCTTATCAGCCAAATTGGATTGATCTTGGTCATAGGATGTGGCAAACTCGAAAAGAGAATCCAGTAAACTCTATAATGGAGAATTTTTCAAAACATTCGCCTTCTTCATATCCTCGAAAATCTCAGCGATTTGTTTCCTATAAGATAGAGAGCAATTCTGCATCCGTTTTGGAGAGTTTATTGTAAATATCCTCCCAAAGTCCTAAGATGAATTCCTTTTTGCGATCAAAGGACAATGATCTTTCCTTCAAAAATAGATATTGTTGCATTTGTCGTTGGTAGAACGCGAGTTATCTCATTTGAAGTTTGTCTTTTTAGGGTTTTGTCATGAGGGAGAGATGATGCCTTTGAAGATGACTTCACTTTAGACGTAGGCCTTGCAATAGATTCATCATTAAATTGTGGCTTGTCATGTGGGGATGTCATCGGATGCCCAATATCATTTGGCTGCACAAGGAAAAGACAAAGAAAGAAAGTAATTTTTTTAATGCAGCTATTCAAAAAAAGGGAGAAAAGGCGAGGTTATTTTTTATTTTATTCTACCTCTTTGTTACAAGCTGTGTGCGTTCTTGAGGGACAATCAACACTTGGAACCTCTACAATCTCTACTGGGTTAGGCCTTTTTCTTTTCCAGTGTTGATCTTCGTTGGTAATTTGGCGTGTATCTTGAGGAACCTGCGTGCTAAATGGAAGAACTTAAGGGTGTTTCTCTATATATGTTGAAATGCACACCACCTCTTTCAAAGTTGCCTTTGAGGATTTAAGCTTTCTTTTCTTATGTTTTGTAACTACTTTTGGGATTGGAGCAGGTGGTTCGTTGACTTTTGAGAGCGTATTTCCAACACCCTGATCTTCATCTCCTAAAGTAGTAGTAAAATTTGGCCCAACATTGTCTACCAGATGTTGTAAATTATCCTCAAGAAACTTCACATGCGCTTTCTCCCACCAAGACATATAATTGGTGGAGAAAATCTTCTCCATAGGATCTCCTGTTGGGGGAAAAGCCGCACGTGACATAGACCGCAGTGTGCAAATCCCCCATATTTTGAGTCCTTCATATAGAGGTGCTACAAATATCATTCTCCAAAAAATAGGGGACGTTCTGGTAAAACCCAAATTGACGACCAAACCTATCACGACCCAATTTTTCCTATAGGCCGTGATGGTGCCCAGCGTCGCCACTAGGCAAGCCAATGGTGAACTAATCATGTACTTGTTCCTTTATAATAATTTTAAAAGTAGTCGATTTTTATTTATTAAGTAAATGAATAGTGAGAAATTTTAGTAAGGTAAAACACAAACTAATGAGAGAGTAAATACAGTGAAATAAATACTCAAACCATAAAGTGTTTACAAGCATGTTTCCAAAATCCGATGTCACAAGTGTATAAGCAACTAGTATAATGTACAAAACACCTATGCTACTATCTGAAATAAGATAGATAGAAAGTAAATACAAAAGAGAGACTGCGGGTGCTGCAGAGCGGTCTCAGAGAGAAGCTCACCACTAGGCCTCGGGGTAACGAGAGTGTGTGCCTGAATGACTGCCAGATGCACCTACCTCAGATCCTGCACGATCAGTGCAGAAGTATAGCATGAGTATATAAACAACATGTACCCAGTAAGTATCCAGTCTAACCTCAAAGAAGTAGTGACGAGGGGTCGATATCGACACTTATTGTGGGCCAATAAATAAACTATGAAAATTCTAAATAGGCATGGAATACATCAATAATAATGATAACACAATAACAAATAGTAAATAGGTGATTATTTAACTAAAAGTCAATTTAAAGTATCCACCGACACTTACTAACTTCAATAATTACGGGCCATCAAGTAGATTATGGTTTCTCAAGTCTTAAAAATAATATCAAGTGTAATCGGACTCCGAGCATTTGTCAAGCACGATTTATGCCTAGGTCATACGATCCGATCCAGAATAATGTATACACTGCCGAGGGTCGACCGCCATGAACCATAGATGCATCTATTATACTGCTGAGGCGTTCGGCCCGCTCCACAAGAAGTGAGAATACTCTACGGACATTCGATTTAACGGTCATTACAAGACTAATATACACAAGAGGCACAATTTCTAACAATGGTCAAGTAACTCGCCAAAACTTAAAGTAAGTGAAGTTCGGTCTTTACGAATCCTTTATCAAGTCTCAATATAATTTAAGCATTTAAATTAACAAGTAGAGTGCAAACAATTCAAGTAATTTCATGATAGGTTCCTAAACTACCTGGACATAAGCATGATTTGTAGCTATGCACAGACTCTCGTCACTTCGTGCGTACGTAGCACCCACAATTAGAAACAAATAGTGATTTAAAACACCTATGGGGTAAATTCTCTATTAAAGGTTAGGGAAGAGACTTACCTCGTCCCAAAGCTCACTTTCCGGCACACAAATTTACTCTAAAGCCCCAAGTTGGTACCAAACAATCTGAAGCTATCCAAATAGTATATAAATTAATCAATATACACTCACAAGTTCATAATTTAGCTATTAGAGTAATTACCCAACCCAAATTGGAAGATTCCTAAAATTCACCCTCGGGGCCCATGTGTCCGAATTCCAGAAATATTTGAAGATAAATGTTACCCATAACCTTACGAACTCAAATGTATAATTTCTACCCAATTCCATAATCCTTTTCGTGGCCTAATCCCATTTTTACCAAAACCTAGGTTTTTCAACTAAACCCATGATTTCTACAATTTACATGTTAAGAATCTACCCAAAATTTATGATTTAAATTCATATTGTATAGAAATTACTTTCCTCAAAGTGCTACGCGAAAACCCCTCTTCAAAGAGCTCTAAATCCGACCAACAAGTGAGAGAAATGAAGGAAATTGAGCCACAATCCCGATATAAATGCACCTCACTGCCCCAGCGATTTTTGCACCTGCGGAAGCTTCGCCGCTTCTGCGGGCAATTGTCCGCTTTTGCGGAACACGCACGCCCCAGCCTTGGTCGCACCTGCGAAAAAACTCTGCATCTGCGAGCCGCTTCAGCGGCTCGACTCGCGCACCTGCGACCATGCCATGATGCCCCCTCCGCATCTACGATCTCTCTAATGCAGAAGCGAGTCCGCTTTTGCGCACACTGGCCAGTCCACTCCCAACCGCTCCTGCACTCATTAGCTCGCACCTGCGAGCTCGCACTTGCGGCTAGCTTCTCGCAAGTGCGAAAAAACCAGAATTGCTGCTGCTTCAACCCTTCTTCCAAGTTCAAGCATGTTCCGCACATCGCCCGAATAGCACTCCGGGCCCCCGAGGACCCGTCTAAACATACCAACAAGTTCGTAAACATAAAATGGACTCGTTCGAACCCTCGAAACGCATAAAACAACATCAAAACTAAGAATCGCACCCTAAACCAAATCGAATCAACTTATGAACTTCAAGTTCTTCCAACTTACTCTGAACGCGTTGAATCATACTTAGACTACTCAGAATGACACCAAATTTTACGTGCAAGTCTTAAATCACCATACGGAACTATACTAGGCTCTGAATCATAAACGGACCTCGATTACACTAAAACCTACTCCTAACCAAACTTAAAGAACTTGAAAACCTTCAATGCGCCAAATTTCAACATTAAGCGCTGAAATACTCCTGGGTCATCCAAAACCCGATCCGAACACACGCCCATGTCCAAAATAATCACACAAACCTATTGGGACCATCAAATCCCGATTTCGAGGTCATTTGCTCAAAATGTTGACTCAAGTCAAACTTTACCATTTTAAGCCACTATTAAGGAACTAAGTCTTCTGATTTCAACCCGAACCCTTCCAAAACCGAGCTAACCATCCTCGCAAGTCATAAAACAGTAGAATCACATACGTGGAGTCTTAACTAGGGGAAGGGAGATCTAGAAAGCAAAATGACCGATCGGGTCGTTACATTCTTTGCCTCTTAAACAAATATTCATCCTCGAACGGGTCTAGAATCATACCTGGAGTGCCGAATATGTATGGATATCTACTCTGCATGTCCTCCTTAGTCTCCTAAGTCACCTCCTCGACTGGTTGACCCCTCTACTGAACCTTTACCGCAGAAATCTTCTTCGATCTCAACTGGCGAACCTGCCTGTCAACAATGGAAACTGGCTCCTCCTCATAACCCAGGCTCTCATCTAGCTGAACCGTGTTGTAGTCTAACATATGCGACATGTCGGCATGATACTTCCTGATCATAGACATGTGGAAAACCGGATGAACTCCTGATAGAGCGGGAGGCAAAGTAAGATCATAAGCAACCTCCCCAACTCGCCTCAACACCTCAAATGGACCTATAAACCTTGGGCTCAACTTGACCTTCTTCCCGAACCTCATGATTCCCTTCATCGGCGAGACCTTCAAGAGAACCTTCTTGCCCACCATAAATGATAAATCACGCGCCTTCTAATCCATGTAACTGTTTTGTCTGGACTGTGTTGTGCGAAGTCCCTCCTGAATCAACTTCACTTTCTCCAAGGCATCCTTCACTAAGTCAGTACCATATAACTTAGCCTCACCAGGCTCAAACCATCCGATGGGCGAACGACATCGCCGACCATACAAAGCCTCAAATGGAGCCATCTTAATGTTGGACTGATAACTGTTGTTTTAAGAAAACTCGGCCAAAGGAAAGAATCGATCCCACTGCCCTTCGAAGTCAATCACACATGCTCTGAGCATATCCTCCAAGATCTGAACCGTCCGCTTCGACTGCCCATCGGTCTGCGAATGAAAGGCTGCGATGAGCTCTACCCGGGGAACCAACTCGCTCTGAACTTCTCTCCAGAAGTGCGAAGTGAACTGAGGGCCCCTATCTGAAATGATGGAAATAGGCACACCATGCAACCGAACAATCTCCTGAATGTAAATCTGGGCCAATCTCTCTAAAGAATACGTAGTCACAACTGGAATAAAGTATGTCGACTTGGTCAACCTGTCGACAATGACCCAAACTGCATCAAACTTCCTCAAGGTCCACGACAACTCAACTATGAAGTCCATAGTGATGCGCTCCCATTTCCACTCAGGTATAACCATCTGCTGGAGTAGGCCACTTGGCCTCTGGTGCTCATACTTAACCTGCTGGCAATTTAAGCACTTTGCTACATACTCAACTATGACCTTCTTCATCTGTCGCCACCATTAATGTTGTCTCAGGTCGCAATACATCTTTGTAGCACCTGGATGAATAGAATACTAGGAATTGCGTGCCTCTTCTAGAATCTTCTCCCTCAATCCATCAACCTTAGGAACACATAGACGACCCTCGAGTCGCAGAACACCATCCTCGCCGACAGTAACCTCCTTGGCACCACTCTATAGTACCGTCTCCCTAAGAACCATCAAGTGCGGATCGTCACACTGATGAGCCTTGATCTGCTCGAATAATGAAGACTGAGTGACGACACATGCAAGAACTCGATTAGGCTCAGAAATATCTAATCTTACAAGTCTGTTAGCCAAGGACTGAATGTCCAAAGCCAATGGCATCTCCTCTGTTGAAATGAATGCCAAACTACTTATACTCTCAGCCTTTCTGCTCAAGGAATCCGCAGCCACATTTGCCTTGCCCGGATGATAAAGGATGGTAATATCATAATCCTTTAGTAAATCAAGCCACCTGCACTTCTTCAAATTGAGATTCCTCTACTTGAACAAATGTTGAAAGCTGCGATGATCGGTGTAAACCTCACAGGACACCCTATAAAGATAATGCCTCCAGATCTAGAGAGCATGAACTATCACAGCCAACTCCAAATCATGTACGGGGTAAGTCTTCTCGTAGGGATTCAGCTGACATGAAGCATATGCAATAACTCGCCCTTTCTGCATCAATACACAACCTAGGCCAACGTGTGAAGCCTCGCAATACACAGTATACATCCCTTAACCGGAAGGCAACACTAAAACCAGTGTTGTAGTCAATGCGGTCTTGAGCTTCTGAAAGCTCGCCTCACAATCATCGGACAATCGAAATGGAGCACCCTTCTGGGTTAATCTAGTCAAAGGTGCTGCAATAGATGAGAAGCCTTCCACAAACCGGCGATAATAACCTGTTAAACCTAAGAAAATCTTGATCTCGATCGCTGTGGTAGGACGAGGCCAACTCTGAACTACCTCGATCTTCCTGGGATCTACCTTAATACCCTCACCTGATACAACATACCCTAAGACTGCCAAAGAATTTAACTAGAACTCGCACCTGGAGAACTTAGCTTATAGCTTCTATTCCCGCAAGGCCTGAAGCACAAATCTCAAATGCTGCTCGTGCTCCTCCATGCTACATGAGTAGATCAATATGTCATCAATGAAGACAATGACAGATGAGTCAATATATGTCCTGAACACCCGGTTCATCAAATCCATAAACGCCGTCGGAGTATTGGTCAAGCCGAAAGACATCACTAGAAACTCATAGTGGCCATATCTAGTCCGGAAAGCCGTCTTCAGAACATCCGAATCACAAATCTTCAACTGATGATACCCCAATCTCAAGTCGATCTTAGAGAACACCCTGTCACCCTGTAACTGGTCAAACAAATCATTAATACGCAGCAACGGGTACTTGTTCTTAATGGTAACTTTGTTCAACTGGCGGTAATCAATGCAGATCCGCATAGTCCTATCATTCTTCTTCATGAACAACACTGTTTCACCCCAATGCGACACACTCAGTCTGACGAACCCCTTTGCTAGCAACTCTTCAAGATGTTCTTTCAACTCCTTCAACTCTTTAAGAGCCATGCGGTATGGTGGAATAGAGATAGGCTAGGTACCTGGAGCCAAATCAATACAAAAATTGATACGATCCGGTGGCATGCCTGGTAGATCACAAGGAAATACATCGGAGAACTCCCGGACCACGCATACTGAATCAATAGCCGGAGTCTCTGCAGCAGTATCCCGAACATAAGCTAGATAAGCCAAACAACCCTTCTCGACCATGTGTCGAGCCTTCAGGAAAGAGATAACCCGACTAGATGCACTAACAGATGAACCCCTCCATTCCAATCTAGGCAACTCTAGCATCGCCAAGGTAGAAGTCTTGTCATGGAAATCAAGGACGGCATGATATGTAGATAACCAGTCCATGCCCAGGATGACCTCAAAGTCGGTCATATCGAGCAACAGAAGATCCGCTCTAGTCTCATAACCATAGAAAGTCACGATACAAGACCGATAGATCCGATTTACAATAACAAAATCACCCACTGGTGTGGAAACATATACAGGAGTACCCAAGGACTCGCGAGGAATACCCAGAAAATGAGCAAAAAGAGATGAAACATATGAATACGTAGACCTTGGACCCAATAGTACCGAAGTATCCCTACCGCAGATAGAAATAATACATGTGATCACGGCATCTGAGGCTACTGCATGTGGTCTGGATGGAAAGGTATAGAACCTAGCTGGAGCGCCATCTGATTGGCCTCAACCTTTAGGACGGCCCCTACCTACCAACCGGACAACTGGTGCGGCAGCTGGTGTTGTAATTATAGGCTGATGACCCTGCTGTACTGCCTTGCCCCGAAGCTTGGGGCAGAATCTCCTCACATGAACAAGATCCCCGCACTCGAAACAAACCCTCAGTGCGGAAGATGACTGACCCTGAGTCTGACTCTAGGGACCTGAACTCCCATAGGAGGAACCCTAAATAGCCGGCAGATGGCAGGAGCTCTCTGGAATGTCGCTGAAATAGGGCCGCACTGGAGTACCCCAAGAAGGCGGCGGTGCTAGATAGGTGGCCCTACTAGACTGACCCCTCACAAACTGACCTCTGCCCCCAGACGGAGCACCACTAAACCCTCCAGAATATTAGAACCGCTTGTCCCTCTGTGTCTACTCTCGTCCTTGCTGATGAATACCCTCGACCCTCCGAGCTATCTCTACCACTTGCTCGTAAGGAGTCCCCATCTCAACCTCTCAGGCCATAGGGACCTGGATACCATAGTGCAAACCCGCAATAAACCTCTGTACTCTCTCTGCATCAGTGGGGAGTATCATAAGTTCATGGCAAGATAACTCAGAGAATCTCGGCTCATAGTCGGTCACAGATATCTGACCGTGCTGGAGCCGCTCGAACTGACCCCGTAACTCTTCCCTTTGAAAGGGTGGGATATATCTCTCCAAAAAGAGACATGTGAACTAGTCCCAAGTCAAGGGAGAAGAACTTGCTGGTCTGTTGAGAAGATAGGACTGCCACCATCTAGGGAACCCGCCCTCCAGCTGAAAGGTGGTAAAGTCCACCCCTGGGTCTCCAATATCGCCATGTTGTGCAGTCTATCCCTGTAACGATCAATAAAGTCCCGGAAGTCCTCATGTCGCTCACCTCTAAAGACAGGAGGATGTAGCCTGGCCCATCTATCCAATAGCATCAATAGCTTATGCGGCTCGCCGGCCTCGATTGATATGGGCTCTGGTATAGCCGCTGCGACTAGCTGAGCTCCGCCCATGGGTAGTGCACTCAGGGTCTGATATATGGCAGTTGCATGCCCTGAAGCCTAAGTGGTAGGGGTCTATGATCCCCATCCTGCCTGAGAAGTGGTTGGGTCTGCTGGAAATAAACTAGCATGTGTCATAGAATCCATGAACTGCAGCATACGGACCATGACCTCCTGGAATCCTGGTGCAGACATGAAATCCGCCGGGGCCGGCTCTGCTGTAGGTACCTCGCCCTACTCCTCAATAACAGGATCCTCCACTAGATCCACTGGTGGCACAACCGGAGCAACTCTAGGACACCCCTGTCCTCTAGCACGAGCTGGAGCCCTCCCTCTGCCTCTGCCTCGGCGTCTAGAAACAGGGGGAGCAACTCCTTCACGATCAGGTACATTTGCCGCGCACGTTCTCACCATCTGTGAGAGAATAAGAGAAAGATACTTAGCACAACATTAACTGCACGATAGGAGATAAGGAAAGAGAAGTTTCCTAACACTTATAGCCTCTCAAAGAAAAGTACGGATGTCCCCGCACCGATCCATAAGACTCTATTAGGCCTGCTCACGACTTGTGAGACCTACGTGAACCTAGTGCTCTGATACCAAGTTGTCACGACCCAATTTTCCCTATAGGCCGTGATGGCGCCCAAAGTCGTCGCTAGGCAAGCCAACGGTAAACTAATCATGTACTTGTTTCTTTTTATTAAATTTAAAAGTAGTTAATTTTTATTTATTAAGTAAATGAATGGTGAGAACTTTTAGTAAGGTAAAGCACAAACTAATGAGAGAGTAAATACAGTGAAATAAATACTCAAACCATAAAGTGTCTACTAGCATGTTCCCAAAAACCTGTGTCACAAGTGTATGAGCAACTAGTAGAATATACAAAACACCTATGCTATTGTCTGAAATAAGATAGACAAAAGGTAAATGCAAAAGAGAGACTGCGGGTGCTGTAGAACGGCCTTAGAGAGTAGCTCACCACTAGGCCTCGGGGTAACAGGGGTGCGCACCTGAATGGCTACTAGATGCACCTGCCTCAGATCCTACACGATCAGTGTAGAAGTGTAGCATGAGTACATAAACAACATGTACACAATAAGTATCCAGTCTAACCTCGAAGAAGTGGTGACGAGGGGTCGACATCGACACTTACTGTGGGCTAATAAACAAACTACGTAAATTCTAAATAGGCATGGAATACATCAATAATAATGATAACACAATAACAAACAGTAAATAGGTGATTCTTTACTAAAATTCAATTTAAATTCTCCATTGACACTTACTAACTTCAACAATTACGGGACATTAAGTAAATTATGGTTTCTCAAGTCTTAAAAATAATATAAAGTGTAATCGGACTCCGAGCATTTGTCACGCACGATTTATGCCTAGGTCGTACGGCTTGATCTAGAATAATATGTACACTGACGAGGGTCGACCGACACGAACCATAGATGTATTTATTATACTGCTGAGGCATTCGACCCACTCCACAAGAAGTAAGAATACTCTACGGACATTCGATTTAATGGTTATCACAAGACTAATACACACAAAAGGCACAATTTCTAACAACGGTCAAGTAACTCGCTAAAACTTAAAGTAACTGAAGTTCGGTCTTTACGAATCCTTTATCAAGTCTCAATATAATTTAAGCATTTATATTAACAAGTAGAGAGCAAACAATTCAAGTAATTTCATGATAGGATCCTAAACTACTCGGACATAAGCATGCTTTGTAGCTACGCACGGATTCTAGTCACTTCGTGCGTACGTAGCACCCACAATTAGAAGCAAATAGTGATTTAAAACACCTATGGGGTAAATTCCCTCTTAAAAAGCGACTTACAGCGTCCCAAAGCTCACTTTCCGGCCCGCAAATTTACTCTAAAGCCTCAAGTTGGTGCCGAACAATCCGAAGTTATCCAAATAGTATATAACTTAATCAATATACACTCCAAAGTTCAGAATTTAGCTATAAGAGTAATAACCCAACCCTAATTGGAAGATTTCTAAAATTCACCCCCCGGGCCCAAGTGTCCGGATTAAGGAAATTTTTGAAGATAAATGTTACCCATAACCTTACGAACTCAAATATATAATTTCTACCTAATTCTATAATCATTTTCGTGGCCTAATCCTATATTTACCAAAACCTAGGGTTTTCAACTAAACCCATAATTTCTACAATTTACATGTTAAGAATCTACCCAAAATGCGTGATTTAAACTCATATTGTATAGAAATTACTTACCTCAAAATGCTAGGTGAAAATTCCTCTTCAAAGATTCTAAATTGGACCAAAAAATGAGAGAAATGAAGAAAAGTGAGCCTAAGTCCTAATATAAATGCACCTCACTGCCCTAGCGATTTCCGCACTTGCGGCAACTTTGCCGCTTCTGCGGGCAATTGTCCACTTCTTCGGAACACGCACGCTCCAGCCTTGGTCGATCCAGCGGAAAAACTCCACATCTGCGAGCCCGCTTCAGCGGCTCGCCTCGCA
>AWOL01S0235902.1:0-24327 GCA_000715115.1 Nicotiana otophora | reverse complement strand
AACTGTAAGTGTGATTTGCTACCGAACTTTGTGTTCGCCGAAACACTGGGGTTTGAAGTACCGCTACACCAGTGTGTTATTCGTTCTATCCTGGGAGGAAATAATCCATTACCTTGGGTACTAGGAGGGGATTAAATTCCTTAAGGAAACACTGTGAATTCAGTGGGCTCGAATTCATTATTATTGTTTCATTACGTTAACTTTTATTTTGCAGGATTAATATTTACAAATACAGAAATATTGACCGGGAATAACAACTATTACCCTAAGCATATAACTAAATAATTAACGAACTACAAATGCAAAGTTGCAATTAATTAAGAGCTACCTATTCTGGTTAAAATTAAATCACACAAACAGAAACAATCTCAATTAAATGCCAAAATGCCGACAAACTGGTTTTTAACCAAAGCAACAAAACAAAAAAACGAAAATATGGTAGAATGAGGCAAAGGTATACCAATCGGAAGAAAGACGACGCTATTGAAGCGATTTTCCTTGAGGTTCTGCGGAGAGGATAGCAAGACTGGCTACCGAAACTCCCGTTTGATGGGGAACTTTCAGGCTTGGCGACCGTGTTTGGTTTTTTCTTCTGTCTCAGGAATGGCTGCAATGGCCTTCAGTGCCTGATCAAATTCCTCATCTTCACAAATCATTCCGACTACTAGCCCATTGGTGTGAGTAGGCAGAGTATTATTCATCATATTCATGGCCTCTTCTTCCATGAAAACTATTGACTTGGCCTCAATGAGGTCTTCCACTGCTCTTTTGAGAGTCCAACAATCTTCAGTGTCATGTCCCATTGCTCCGGAGTGGTATTCACTCTAGCATCAGCTCGGTGCGAGGGGGACTCGGGGTTTGGGCGGTTCGGGGCCACTAGCTGCATCAGACATAGCCTGACTAGCTTTAGAAACAAACTTGAATACGATTCACCAATAGGGGTGAGATTCCTTCTAAGGGGCTCTCATGGGCGAGGATTGTATTGGGAAACATTTGGTTGGGAAATATATGGAGCTTGATAGGGATGGGCATTTCCGGGAGGTGGAGCTCGGTTTTGTGTATAATGTTGTGGCCGCGTATAAGGTTGCGTGTTCATCACCGTATAGGAGGCGGTGCCACGGCATAAGTAGCATCTTGATGGGGATAATAGTGTTGTGAGACCTTAGGAAGCATATATGATTGGTTGAATGCCTTACACACCCCCTTCGAGCTCGAAGCCATCATGACTCCCTCTTCTCTCTTGTTTCTGTTCATCAAACCTCCGAACCATTCTGAACGGCCTGTGATGCAGCCTTAATAGCAGCTTGACTCAAGATTAGGCCCGTTTTCAAATCATTTTTTACCATCTCCCCAATTTTGATAGCCTCAGCGAACGGTCTACCCATAGCAGACATCATGTTCTGGAAGTAGTCCGCTTCTTAGGCCTGGAGAATGACCGTAACCATTTCAGCTTACCCTGGCAGCTTGCTCGCGCCATTTGATAGCATATTCACGGAAGCTTTCTGTTGTTTTCTTTTTCAAATTTGATAAAGAGCTTCTGTCGGGAGCAATGTCCACATTATACTGGAACTGGCGGACAAAATCTCAAGTCAAATCGTCCTACACGTGCCAATGAGTAATTTCTTGATCGATGTACCACTCGGAAGCAATTCCGGTGAGACTTTCTCCAAAATAGGTCATTAATAGCTTCTCTTTTCTACCAGCGCCCCTCAGCTAGTTACAGTATCGTTTCAGGTGAGCGATCGGGTCTCCGTGCCCGTCGTACTTTTCAAATTTTGGCATCTTGAAGCCAACTAGCAAGTGGACAGGGGGAAACATACACAAGTCGGAGTATGAGACGTTCTTTTGGCCGCTCAAGCCCTGCATGTTTTTCAGGCTTTGTTCCAGGATTTTCATCTTCTGAGCCATTTCCTCTTGCTCGAGATTCTTGACAATCTTTTCTTGCTCCACCAGGAAGTCACATTGTGGAGGTTAATTAAATGGGTACGGGGTCACATATATTATTTCTGGTTGAAACTGTGGACCAGGAAAGGTGAACGTTAGAGGCTCAACATGTGGTCGTGGTATAGTTGGTTGTGTGGCGGTGCAGACTGGTGCTACAGAGAACATTGTTGGCGGTGTCCTTGAATCTGGCGCCTAGGGGTGAACCACAGAAAGCATGCCAAGACCATTTGACGGCATTGGAGGGTATCCACATGGGATGATCAGATTGGGCACAGGGACGTTGGTAGCCCCACATGGCCTGGGATCAACTCGGGCAACCTAGGTATTGCATTCGGTGGTTCCCTACCATTAGACCAGGCGTCCCACATTTCAAACATGCGAAGACGCAACATCCTATTTTCTTCAGCAGCTGCTGATTCTGGCTATGGCATAGCCGATGCCGGACTATCCTTAGAGTTGATAATTGGTAGAATGCTTTCGGAGGCCATAGGAACTTTGCCTTTAGATCATGTGAAGTATGTATGAGAAGCCATATTACCAACTAAACCAACCACCTGAACAGAACCTGGCTAATTTATATACCTAACAACCTTGTTAGTCTTGAGGCATTTAACATATAGGAAATTGCAAGTTGGGATGCAATGCACCTAACAGTTAAACGCTTCTATCATGTGTTTGGACGGTTGCATATTTCATCCCGGCCTTAAACTAACCCTTTTTCACTTTGTACCTCTTTTCTTTTATTTCTGCATTTCTTTAATCACTCTTGATTTTCTCATGTTGTTTATGTCGCTCTTTTATTTTTGGCTCTCTCTTTTATCTTTTTGTTTTGTCACTCTTTTATTTTTTGTCGTTTTTTTTTGTCACTCTTTTCTTTCTTTTTCACTCAATTAATTTTATGGTTATGATTGAATCCGATGGGGATTGCCTACGTATCATGACGCCGCATGAATCAGATCATTACGTAGTTCAGGAATACCAAAAACGGAGTAAATAAACTAACTCTTTTTTTTTCTTTGTTTACTTTTTATAAAACTCAGACCATGAAAGCTTTTCGAAAAAGAAAAATATTTGTTTTTTGGAATTTTCGAAAGAAATGCTTTTAAAGAAGAAAGAAAATATTTTTGTATTTTTGGTATTGATTTTTTTTTTTTGAAATGTTTGAAAGAAAGACTTCTAAAGAAGAAAGAAAATATTTTTTGAATTTTTTATTTTGTTTTTGGAATTTTTGGAAAAAAGACTCCTAAGAAAGGAACAAAATATTTTTTTGAATTTTGATTTGATTTGTTTTCTTTTTTCAAATGAAAGACTTCTACAAGAAAATATTTTTCGGTTTAAAACTTTTTTTCTTATTATTTTTTTTATTTGTTTAGGATTTTCTAGAAAAGACTCCTAAAGAAGAAATTAAAGGAAAATATTTTTGGATTTTTAAAAATTGGGGCCGGAACCGATGAGGTTTGCCTACGTATCTCACATCCGGTGAGAATCAGACCCGCGTAGTTCGGTCAGTTTTGACGGAACATGGAAAACATGGCACTTGAGATTTTTAGCTCATTTTGAAATGACCTTTTCCTTTCTTTTTTTTTCTTTCCTTTCTTTTTTAAAATTTCGGAAGAGTTTCAGGATTTTCAAATACCTGGGTTTTTAATAACCGGGTAAATTTTCTCACTCCTACCTCACTCTACTTTTCTCCGTTTTATGTATTTATTCTAGCAGTCGGTCAACATGCAAATCAGATCAAACAAAATGCACAAGTAGCACGTAGGATGCATCAAGATGGTCTTTTATTTTTGGGTACACTTGTCCTAGACGGACCCAACATGTGTGTTGAGTCACCCAAAGTCAAATGCACGTGATGCAAACAAACGTTCCTAATAGGGATCCGGCATGAGGCTATGTTATTCTAGGTTTAAAATCCTGGGGGTGTGTTTTAGACCTGGCTTACCCAAGCTGACAGCTCGAGCCAAGGTGGGGCAATGTAACGGGAGCACGAAAGTCTACCCGGCCTAGTTGCCGATCAAACCTTGTTCTATTTGGTACGACCTCTAACATAAAAGTAGGCCACGTGTACGTGTGCACTATAATTTTAGAAGACTTAGAAGGGAGGTGTAAGAAGACAATTTAGTACGTTTCAAAAATATCAAAGCGGTAAATGAGCGGCACTTTGCGCGTTACGCCCAAAAACACAGTGTCAACACTAAACAAAGCCAAATACATATTACATTACAAGCTCGAATTCTGAACCTTGAACCAGAGATTCTGGGTCCGTTCCCCAGCGGAGTCGCCAGAGCTGTCACACCTTCTTTTTTCCGAGGGAATATGGAGTTTTTCCAATTAAAGTAACATTATTCGAAATGGGATTATTTATTTAATTTCAGAGTCGCCACTTGGGATAATTTACGGTGTCCCAAGTCACCGGTTTATTTTAAAAATCCCAAATCGAGAAAATTTAACTTTGTTTAAAATCTGCGAAAATCAGAAGACCGGATAAGGAATTCTGTTAACCCGGGAGAAGGTGTTATGCATTCCCGTATTCCGTGATTTTAGCACGATTGCTTTAATAATACATGTCTTAATTAAATTGTTTAATTACGTATTTTTAGAACTTATGTGCGTTTTATCTTTTACCGCTTTTAATTATGGCGTTATGGATTTACCTTTGAAACAGATTACATGTGTGTAAATCCGTTTTATTTGGGGCGTTAAAATCGTGTCACGCGTACGTGTACACAATTGATCGCGCTTTATTAACATTAAGATTGTTCGGCCAAAGTTGCGCAAACGCGTACTTTGATTTTATTTTGGGAATCATAATTATCTAACACGTACGTGTACACAATCACGATAATATTTTAAACGCACACCTAAAGCATACTACGAATATTCAAAAGTTGTTTAGTGTTCCTATAGGACTAAATGATCGTGGAAAGAATTTACATCCACACTATCCCATTAACTCACTTAAGTTTCTTCAGATGCTGGCTCCCTTTTCCTGCCTTTCCACTGTCATGTTTTTTGGTGTAATAATTACAAATTTGTAACTGCAACTACTCCTCTAATTTTAGTCACATAACCTTGATCACGGCACATACAAGTACTAACTTGTATCCAGTATATGAATTCAAAAACACTCGAGTTAGAATTCTCATGGTGCCATCTCTTTCAGAGCAATACCAAGCTGTCGCTAAAGAACCAGATAAAAGTGAAATTTTCTAGAAGACCACCAATATAGTGCAATATATACAAAATCAAATGTATGGATACAAATCTTCACATGCTATGGAATGCTGAAGAAAGATGTGGTTATAAATGAACTTCTGGTGACATACAACATATAGAAAATTAATATTACCTCTGCAGTTTACCTTAAAAGTTCAATCAATGCATGCCACTCAAGTGTAACTTAATGTTCAAAAAATAACAATGAAATATAAAGAAAAAGATAGATGGGACAAGAATAGACAGAGAACATCTACAGAGTGCCAGTTCACATCATAATTAAAAAAGCAGCAATATTCACATATCCTAAGGGGAAAAAAAACATTAGAACAACTTAAAGATATACTCATCTAAAGAAACTAATTTTAAGCTTCCATTACACATTTTCCATAGAAGACACAGATCATGTTTAATCGAATCATTAGATAAGGAAATCAGTATCAGAAATTACAGAGAGAATTCACGGTTTCACAATTCACTTAATTTCATTTTCAAGTAATACAGCAAATAGGACTGCAAATAAGTGCATATCGCCATTTTTAGCGCAAACATTCAACAAATCGGGCCGTGAAAATAATATTTTTGCATTCAAAGAGAAATATGAATACATGAGTAGTCAGAACTTACTTATTGAAAGCAAGGGAACAGTACAAAGTACCAAATAAAGGCCATAAATGAGTCGGAATGGGCTTCATCAAAGAAGAGCAACAGAATCAGCAAATGAACAACAAATTTACAACTCAAACAACCTTCGAAACCCGGAAACGATCAAGCCATGTAGCGGAGATTTGAACAGCCTTTTAATCTTCTTTTTTTCCGATTTTTTATCTCTTCTTTTGAAGTTTTCTAGATCTTAAATTTTGAAGTGCAAGCTTCTTCTCTCAGCAGTTCAGGCGTGTGTGTGCATGAGGTGCGGACGAGAGAGTGGGTATGAGGAGTGTAGGCAGATTAGAGGGAAATGGAGAAGAAGAGGGTGGCGGCTAGGGAAATGGCTTTATTTGTCAAAACATAATTTTAATTATATTTTTTAAATTATGTTTTGGGCTAAAATATCAATATTATATTTTTTAAATTATTTCAAATTTTTATATTTTATAAAAGAGCCTATAATTTATTATTTTTATAACAATGTTGCTTCGTCTTTTCGGTCACCCTGATAGTTATCATGTAATTCATTATAAAAATGATAATTTTGTATCAAATTTATTTATGTTTAGGACTATGGTTTGCGATAATATAATGAATGTTATTGATAATGATATTGTTGACTATTTGTGATAGTTTTTAGAACTTGTGGTATAAGTTATGTTTCATGTTTTTCCAAAATAAATTTGGGAAATATGTTTTGAAAACTAATGTCCAAACATATTTTTATCTTCAAACTAAACTTAACCAAATCAGATTTTCAGAACAAATTTGGAAATATATGGTCAAACGCTAGGTTAAGGTTTTTGTATATTGGGAAATTAGAGTAAGGGGGAAGTTCGGTGGTTTAGGAAAATAAAACGACGTAGTTTTGGTGTCAAACCACGTCGTTTGGGTAGTGGCATGGGTGGAGCTGGACCAGATTTATGGAGACTGGGCTGGGGCTGATTTTTGTGGAGTTTGGGCCGTCCTCTGAAGCTGGCCCAATTTATTTGGAGCTTTAGCAGGCCTTTCCTTTCTTTTCCCTTGATTTGAAACTTAAACATGCCCACAAATCCTATATTAAAACCTATTTTTGCACAATTCACCAATTCCTCTATTTCCTAATGTTAACCTTAATTAAAAATATA
The DNA here is from genome assembly GCA_000715115.1 of Nicotiana otophora. NCBI lineage: Eukaryota > Viridiplantae > Streptophyta > Magnoliopsida > Solanales > Solanaceae > Nicotiana > Nicotiana otophora. Next base: position 17,389 of record AWOL01S0235902.1, on the reverse strand, counting down.
AATCAAACCAAACAACTAATTAACTAATACTAAAAATGACTAACATATTTTTTGTGATTTTTTTATTTAAATAGAGGCTTTTAATATATGATTAAAATCCTAAAATGTAACTAAGATCGTAAAATACACTAAATGAAAGATAAGATATTTTTTGATGATTTTTTATGATTTAAAATATTTCTAAATATGCATGAATAATGCGAACAAATGCAAAATAAAAAAGAAGAAGAAAAACTATTAAAATTCTATAAAAGCAATTAAAATTATTTTGGACTATTTATAGGAGTAATTTCCTATGTGGGGCAAAAATTAGGTGCTCACACTAACGAAAGAAAATTATGAATTTAAAACTAAAAGCTAAAAATATAAAAATGACCATTGTCTTTTGTGATTTTTATTTAATAATGCAATTAATATGTGATTAAATCAATAAAATACAATTAAAATCTAAAATGTTATGCTATGAAGAATTAAATAATATTATGGTATTTTTTATGATTTTAAAATGCTAAATGTGCACAAAGATGCAACTAAATGCAAGCAAACAATTAAAAGAAATCCCTAAAGTGCTATAAAAATTAAAAACAATTTGAAAATTTATTTTTTTGTGGATTTTGTATGAATATTTTCATAGGGAAAAAATTACGTGCTCACAAACATTAGATATAAATTATATAATGTGGGCTATTTTTGTCATTGGAGAGCTTTTTACGGTATAATAGCAATATTCCCTATATTCGTATTATTAGTAATACAACGTAGTTAACTAAATATCTGACGAAATTTTCCAACAATCAAATATCTTAGTAATGATAGTACTACGTATGTGTTGACACCGGTATTTTAAAAGGCATTTTCGGAGCGAGTCCCGGGGCGAGAGGGGCAAGGCGTACCAAAAATGCCCGGGGGCGATGGTGTGGGGCGAAAGTCTCAAGAGGCGTACGCCCAGCAATTCGGGGTGTATGGGGGCGTATTTTTTTAGTGAGGCGTAAGCCCCAAAGATTTTTTAAATTAAAACAAAATTTGTTGAATAAGTCCTTCATATAATACCCAAATTCTCAAAATTCAGCTTGGTAATTACTCAAAAATCTTAAAAAGGAATTGAAATGTATTAAATTTAAAAGTTTTTAATTGATTGAAGCCCCAATTCATGGTCTTTCCCAATTCTTTATCTTGTCCGCTAGTCTGCTAATATCTCCCAAAGCAACGAATATTCAATTTTATTTTTACAAATACAAAGAGAACTTCATCCTACTTCATAGCAGCAAGTTCAAAGTTCAAATTGCATGTTATTCATCATTTTTGTTCCTTCATGTAGAAAACTTTATTCTTTTCGACTCAAGTTACTTGAGCTTCTAAGTAGCATATAATAGATTATTTTGACAAATTTTTTGTGAGGATGAAGCACATAGCATTTTTCCTTTCCCTAATCCAGATTTACAACAACAACGAGTGAATTTTCTACCCACATTTTTTTAAATATATATATATATATATATATATAAAAGGGGTTAAGCGCTATCTCACTTGATGGGTTTCATGTCTTCTACGGTTAAGGTGGAGGTTCGAATCACATCAATAGCGTAATATTCCCTTCCTCTTCTCCCCATGTAATAATATATATTTTTTAACTTCTATTAAAACTTTTGTTGAAAAATAATTTGAATAAAGATTATCTGGTTGGAGATGTGATTGAGAGTCTTATGAATTCAATTCCATACCTTTTTCCTATTATGAGTCCTTTTCTATGTTTACTCTTTTTCGAACTTCCTTTTTGGTTTATTCTTCTTAGTACTTTTCTCTCTCTCTCTCTCTTTATTTTCCCACAAAGTAAGCATTGGAAAAGACTTCTTTATCTAGAGCATGTATCTAATCTTGAAAATGACTATCTCCTAAAGTTTATTAACAAAACAAGAAATCATGTCACGTGATTCTGCACCAGCTATAATCAATTTACTATACTAATTATATTTTGTCTTTTTGTATTTTCTTGTCAAATTTTGAAAGCAACCTATGCTTGTATACTTCCATGTTAATTGATTTTCATATCAAATCTTCTTTTCTTTTTCTCTTTCTCTTTGAAGATTCCCTTTATTTTATTTGTTTTCAAATAAGTTAATTTTTTTGGTGGAGGTAAAAATAAAAAAATAAAGTAATTTCATTTTTCTTCTTCCTTGTTACATTGCATTTCTTGCAGACAAGTTAAGTTCATTAGGAGCACTCGAAGTATGTTAAAAATGAAAAAGATTTGAAGTTATTGAAAAAAGTACTAAACTAAAGAAAAAGGAAAAAAAATACAGGAACTCTTTATTTTACATCAACATATATTCTTTTTTTGACTTGGTAAAAAAAAAAACCTTTCTTCCGAAGCAAAAATTGGACTTGGTTTCTTCACTAGCAGACAATTAATTCCATGCCAAGATCTTTTTTCTGAGCTAGCGTTTTTAAAAAAATATGAAACATGGCTTATACCTACAAGTTCTAAAAACTATCACAAATACCCAATAATACCTTCATCAATAACATTCATTATATTATCGCAAACCATAGTCTTGAACATAAATAAATTTGGTACAAATTTATCATTTTTATAATGAACTACATAATATACTAACATATGACCGAGAATACGAAGCAGCATTGTTACAAAATAATAAACGGCGGGCTCTTTTATAAAATATAAAAAGTTTGGGACAATTTCTAAAAAATATGATAGTAATATTTTGGGTCAAAACCAGCTGGGATTTGGGTTTTGGAAATTTGCCAAAATATGAATGAAATTTATGAACAAACATGTATTTGCCAAAAAAATCCAAATATATTTTGGCAAAATCCATGGTCGAACGTGTAACGATCCGACTTGTCGTTTTGAGAATTAATATTTTGTTCGGCGATTTAAGATTTCGAGCAACTTCGTAATATGCATTATGACTTGTGTGTGAGGTCGAGTTTGATTTTGGAAGGTTCGGAATTAAATTGGAAGAACAATCCTTATTTTTTAAGCTTAAATGAAAAGAGTTGACCGGAGTTTGACTTTTGAGCAAACGACTCTAGAATGAGATTTTGATTATGTCAATAGTTTCGTATGGTGATTTTAAACTTAGGCGTATGTCCGGATTTGGATTTGGAAGTCCATATGATAATTTAACGCATTTCGGTGAAAGTTGGAAAATGGAAGATTTTTAGAAAGTTTGTCCGGGAGTTGACTTTGTTGATATCGGAGTCGAAATTCGATTCCGAAAATTATAACAACTCCATTATGTTATTTATGACTCGTGTGCAAAATTTGGGGTCATTCTGAATTGATTTGATAGGTTTCGGCATCGAATGTAGAATTTGAAATTCGTTAGTTTTCATTAAGCTTGAATTGGAGTGCGATTCGTGTTTTAGTATTGTTTAATGTAATTTGAGGCATCGACTGAATTCGTGTCGTGTTATGGGACTTATTAGTATACTTGGTTGGGGTCCCATGGGGCTCGGATGAGTTTTGGAAGAGTTTTTTGAAGAGTTTGGTGTTTTGAGCATAAACATGCAATGATTCAAAGATCTGTTTTTAGTTCTAGAGATCAAAATTCGATTTCGAGACTTCCGGGAGTGTGATAACGAATTATAGGACTGATCTGGAATGTTTGGTCTAATTTCATCAAGTCGCGATTGGGTTTTTAGCACGAAACATGAGTTAATTATTTAACGATCGAAATTGGCATTGCATTGAGTAAATGAGCTTCGAATCTAGTTTCGATCGAACGAATAAGTTTGTATTATTATTTGCGACTCGTAGGAATAAGAATCGCCGAATTTCGAGTTCGTATGATGGAGTTAGAGCATTTTTAGTGAAAAATATACTGGTGGTGCAAGCAAGTTTTGGTGTGGACTTTTAGTGACGGAAAATAAACTTTTAATGACGGAAAATGGACATTTAGTGACGAGAAATGGGTTTTTATTGAGCAGTTTCGTCTTTTAGCTCATTTCAACATTTTTGGAGCTTGGAACTCAGATTTGGGCGATTTTTTAGAGGATTTTTACCAAATGGATTGAGGTAAGTGTTTCCTACTTGGTTTTCATTATATTTCATGATTTTATGATTATTTTCATCTTTTATTAGTGAATCAATTGGAAGAAAATGAGATTTTTGCAAAATCTTTCAAAAACGAAAATTTAAGATTTGGAGGTCGAGTTGTTACCGGAATTTGATAAAATTGGTATGGTCGAACTTGTATCGGAATGTGTATTCAGATTTCATAAAAATTATGTCGGGTTCCGAGAGGCGGGTCCCGCATTGACTTTGGGTTGACTTTTTGAATGTGAAATTCTAAGTCGACGTTATATTATCCGGAATTGTTTCCGATGAATTTTAATGAAGTTGTACAATTAATTTGGATAGATTTGAGTTGTCCGGATGTCAATTCAAACAAGAAGGTTATTTTGGAATATCGGCCTAATTCAGTAAAGGAAAGTATCTTGCATAACCTTGTGTATAGGAATTTTCTCTTAGGCCATGAGTCTTATGTGGAAATTATGTGATTGAAAATCACGTACGCGAGATGACGAGTATGTACTTGGTTTATATGTATAAATTGTATCGGTTAAAATTCGTAGACACCCCTTATGTATTAAATTAAAAAATTATTAGAACTTATTAAATCCCTTATTTGTCATGCCTCTTTCCTTGTTTGTTGTTGTTGTTTTTATATGATAATTTGGTGTGATTGCTACTTGACTTTTATGTGAATTCTGTGTTTGTTGAATTGCCATTTCGTGGAAATAATTTCATTATGAATTTTTCATATGCAGATGTTTATTAAATAACTCTAAAAGGAGGCATTAGTCTATTTGCCAAAAAATTAGATTAAACAAGGCATGGTTCCTTGATGAATTACTTTTCAGTTCATGTCGTTGAAATTGGTATTGAGTTATAAAGGTCGTAAATCATATTGAGGCGAAGTGTTAAATTGTGAAATATTATTTTGTTGAATTTTTCACTCCCGGATATTTTTTTAAGATTTTTATGCGCATTATGGTCGAGCCGTGAGCTTCTTATTGTGAAAAAAAAATGTATTATGGTTTTTTTGGCAAGTTGTAATATTTGAGCACCTGATGTGCAATTTGTGATTTTTTATGATATTTGAGCACTTGATGTGTAATTTGTGATATGTTGTAACATATGAGCACTTGAGGTACAGTTGTTGAAATCATATTTACTTTTAGGACTATGAGGTGGTACCTCTGGAGATCCCCATGCCTTGCCTATTTACTTTTGTGACTACGAGGTGGTAGCTCGGGAGATTCTCTTGTCTTGCATATTTACTTTTGGACTACGAGGCGGTAGCTAAGGAGATCCTCTTGTATTGCATATTTATTTTAGGTTCTACGATGCGGTACCTCGGGAGTGCCCTTTGTTGATATTTTTCTATGGCTGCACTTGTCTTTGGTTATTTTATTTTTCCGTCATATGTAAATTCTTATCTTATTCCGTAATGTACTAGTTGACTTTATTATTAAGTTTTTTATGCTCCTTGTTATATTGTATTGGCTTTGACTTTTTAGTACGAGACTCTGAAGATTTATATTTCTGGTTTTTACTGATTTTCGATGACTGAGTTGTTTTAAATAAAAGAAATTACTATTATGTTTTAAATTAATAAGTTTTACATCCAAATCAGTAGTTTATCTGATGCTTTAATTTAAGTCCAAACGTCATTTTCTTCACTCAAACTATTTCTAAAGTTAATTGATCGTGCAGATTTTTATATATTGATATTTTTGACACGTGAGTTGTCTGTGCAGTTGTGATAGAAATATGGGCATGAGACGTCGTGGAAATATGAAAGTGGGCTGAGACTCGTATTTTTATGATTATGAAATGAGGTGTCACAAGGTGACTTTTATTTAAAAGAATTATATTCGTAAGATATTTATTTGAAGAGAGTATATTCGAAATATATATGATTATATTCTAAGGGTTTTTATTGAAAAACTTATATTTGAAAGATTTATACTTGAAGTACTTACATTTGAAAGACGTATATTTGAGGGACTTGATTGATTGGTTGTATTTGCGATCCTTATTCGTTTGAGCAATATTTATGGTATTCTTGTTGCCTTGTTGTTTATATCATTGCTATTTGTTTCTATTATTATTATATACTGCTACACTGCACGTGGTAATTGATTAGTGAGTATCTTGACTGTACCTCGTCACTACTCCACCGAGGTTAGTCTTGATATTTACTGGGTACTGACTGTAGTGTACTCATACTACACTTCAGCATATTTTTGTGCAGAGCCAGGTATTGGAGATATCGGACTCGGTCAAAGTTAGAGTGTGATCGCAAGGATTCAAGGTAGAGCTGCTTGGTCGTCGCAGTCTCTTGGAGTCTTTCCATTTTATCGTACTGTCAATTATTATTCGAACAATATTATATATTCTATTTCCTTGAGATCATTTCATGTATTCAGTTAGAGTTCGTGACTCAATATTACCAGTTTTGGAAGGTTGTATCATTATTTCCGCTGTTGGTTTCGATTATCTAAATAAAAAATGGTTTGAATTTTTATTATGATCGGCTTAGTCTTAAAAACTAAGTGTCATAACCACACCTATGGTGGGATTTTGGATCGTAATACTAACACGTGGACGATATACTTGTGAGTTGTGATAGGAAATTGAAAAAGATTGATAAATTATAGATCCAAATTAAAGAATTCTTTAAGCCTGGTGGGGGTAGAGTTTAACAGGAAGACCGTTGGCAGGACCATGCATTGGTTCAACAATGATTTTCTCATCAGGAATAAATTTTTGCCACTTGAACCTTTTCAAACACAAATATTTCTAATCTTGCATACTCTTTTCCATGACACATTCTTGGACCTCCTCCAAATGGAACAAATGTATAAGGAGCTGGGTCCTGTTCCCTCAAATCTTGATGGATCAAACCTTAGAGGTTCAGGAAAGCATTCTGGATTTCTGTGGGTTGTGTTTGAGCTCCAATATAGCTGCATTATTAAATGAAGAATTAACCTAAATAGCCGTCCACTCTACGACATAATAATGTATATAGGTGTATAATCATGCATAATCACTACTAAAAATTCGCTAAAACCGACTGGAAGCCATTGACCGCCTTCGGCCAGTCAAAACAACCGACCGTTAAATCATGTAGGCTAGATGGAATAGTAAAAAAAATTATTTTATAATATTTTTTTAAATTACATACTGTCCGAATTTGGCGCCATTAGCCGGGAAAATGATACCGACTTATAATGGTCGATACTATTTTTTGTATACGGACCGATACTTGGTCCCACTTGTGAAATTATAATAATTATATTACAATTAAAATATAATTAAAGAATATAGACGAGTTTTGCCCGTTGTTCAGTAAATCAATGTANTTCTTGTTGCCTTGTTGTTTATATCATTGCTATTTGTTTCTATTATTATTATATACTGCTACACTGCACATGTTAATTGATTAGTGAGTGTCTTGATTGTATCTCGTCACTACTCCACTGAGGTTACTCTTGATACTTACTGTGTACCAATCGTGGTGTACTCATACTACACTTTTGTACATTTTTGTGCAGAGCCAGGTATTAGAGAGATCGTAATCGGATAGAGTTAGAGTGTGATCGCAAGGATTCAAGGTAGAGCTGCTTGGTCGCCGCAGTCCCTTGGAGTCTTTCCACTTTATCGTACTATCAATTATTATTCGAACAGTATTGTATATTCAATTTCCTTGAAATTATTTCATATATTCAATTAGAGTTCGTGACTCAGTATTATGTGTCTTGGGAGGTTGTATTATTATTTACGTTGTTGGTTTCGATTATTAAAAAAAATAGCTTGAATTGTTATTATGACCGAAGACTAAGTAAGTTATCACGACGCATGTGGTGGGATTTTGGGTTGTGACAAGTTGCTATCAGAGCTCTAGGTTCATAGGTTCTACGAGTCACGAACGAGTTTAGTAGAATTTTGCGGATCGGTACGAAGACATCTGTACTTATCTTCGAGAGGCTACAGAGCTAGTAGAAAATTTTTCACTTCTTTTATTCCTTATCGCGCGACATTTATTCAGCTTGAAGCATATATCCTATGTTCTTTTGCCTCCACTCGTGTATGAAATTGCGCACTCGATATCAACTATGCACTAACGGTTTGTGATACTACAAAGGGGTTATAAGGGAGCCAAGGTTGCTCAAGCATTGTTACCACGTGTCGTCCAGATAGAGGATGCATGTTACAAACCCAAAATCTAACTAGTTGTGATGGCACCCAACCCAACCCGCTAGGTAAACCAATTAACAACTAACCAATTCAAATAACAATTAATAAAGTAATTAAGTAAAGAAATATCTGAATTTGATACATTCCCCAAGGATTGGTAGTACAAATCATGAGCTTCTAAGAATAGAATTACAAGGCTGGTATGGAGTAAATATATCATTTGTTTGAAAAGTACATAAACACAGTTTTTATGAATCTAAGGCTACCATGAACAAGAGGCAGCTAGAACCGGAACACATATACATATTCAAATCTTGCTCATGTCGATCTCAGCAACGCTTGCAGCCAACATCTGCACGCAAGGTGTAGAAGTGTAGTATGAGTACAACCGACCCCATGTACTTAATAAGTAACAAACCTAACCTTAGGTTGAAAGTAGTGACGAGCTAGAACAAAGGTCGGGTCCAATACCAATATCCAGCAACAGTTCATAACAACGTAAAACAAGTAATAAAAAAAGTAATTCAAAGATGAAGCGCTCAGCTTATTCATAGTTTCCCGAAAAATAATTCCGCTTTTCAAGTATATCAGTGAAAATACAAATCTTTTACAGGATCGTCGAAAATATGAGTAAGTTCGAAAACAATAATTTTTCCCAAAANTTTTCAAGTATATCAGTAAAAATACAAATCTTTTACAGGATCGTCGAAAATATGAGTAAGTTCGAAAACAATAATTTTTCCCAAAAATCCTTTCAACAATAAATAAAATGTTCCATTTTTCTTTCCAGGTAGCCAGTGTAACATATATCACTATGCTCATATGCCAATATGTGTGAGAAGTCATGAATGACATGATACCATACATCATGAGAAATAAATGCATCTTTATGCACGTATGTCATGTGTGCATGTCAATGCCATGTACCTCAGTGATGAACTCATGTACTCACACTCTCGGAGTACTCAATCACACTGTCTCACACTTTTCATTCATCATGCTCAACTACTCAGTACTGTATATGGCCAATCCGGCCCAGGGAAGATCCATCCCGGAATATATACATTAACTGACCATCAGTCACTCAGTACCGAGTAGGGCCAAATCCAGCCCATGGGGAAGATTCATCCCCATATATATAAATACTTCGGACAAAATCCATGTCGAGGGAAGATCTATTCCTCAATATAATCAACCACGCTCACTGGGGGTGTGTGCAAATTCCGGAGGGGCTCTTTCAGCCCAAGCGCTATATCAAGCCAATCGTGGCACAAATCAATATAACTTGTTGCGGCGTGCAACCCGATCCCATAATATAATCAACATAACATGCTGCGGAATGTAGCCCGATCCCATAATACTACTCACACTCAGGCCATCGGCTTCACTTAGTCATCAATCTCTCCAGTCTCTCGGGCTCACAATGTCATGAAAATAGCCCAAATGATGATATGATGTGTCAATAAATGGTAACAGAGACTGAGATATGATATGCATGTGAATGCGTATGACTGAGTATGTAATGCAATAAAGGCAGATAACTCAACAGCAGAAATGACCTCTGTAGGTCCCAACAGGATAAGCATGTAGCCTAGACATAGTTTCTAACATGGATCACAACTCAATAGCTCAAGAACGTAGAAGTTTCATATTTACAGTTAAGATCATATAACTACACAGTACCACATAATTAACAGAATTATAATTTACATGGTACACGCCCACACGCCCGTCACCTCAACACCAATCACATAACACGTAATTCGGCGTTCCATACTCTCAGCACCAATTTTAGAAGTGTTACTTACCTCGAACAAGCCAATTCCAATATCGAGCGATGCTCCAAAACTGCCATCTCGCGCGTTCTGACCTCTGAACGGTTCAAAACTAACCAAAAACAACTCAAATACATCAAACAGTGCTAAATGAACCAATCCCAATCAAAAAAGATCGAATCTTTAATCAAAAGCCCAAAATCGGCCAAAAAGTCCAATTCGGGCCCGCACCTTAACCCGACAAAATTTATAAAATCCGACAACTCATTCAATTATGAGCCTAACCATACTAGTTTCTTCCGATTTTGACTCTGAATCGTTGTTTAAAACTCAATTATTCACTTTAGAAAAGTTTTTGATAAAACCCCTCAATTCTCCAATCAAAATATGGATTAATTCAAAAATAAACTTCTGTGATAATATTAAAATACAAAAATTATAGTTGGGTACTGACCCCCATGAAAAGACGAGAAAAACGCCGTGAAAATTACCTCAATCGGAGCTCTAGAACTCAAGATATGCTCAAAATACCAAAAGAACGCAGTCTCATATTTTTATACACAAGGATTTTCGCTTTTGCGACAAAAACTCCGCACCTGCGCATTTTCAGCTGTCATTTCCTATTTTGCGGACCATTCTTTGTACCTGCGGGGCCGCAGATGCGGATCTAACTTGCATCTGCGAAGCACCAACACCAGCTCTTTTCTCTGCCACTAAAATGAGTATAACTCCCTCATACGATGTCCAAATTCGATGATTTTTTTTTATGGCTCCGTAATTATAATACGGATCTAATGCTTCGATCAAAATAGAAATTAGAGCTCATTTTCTTAATGTAGTACCATTTATACTTGAAGAAACGACGTCAAAACATAAAAAACGAGCGCAACACAACCCAAATCTATCCGAAACTCACCCGAGCCCCTCCGGATCCCGACCAAGTATACCAACAAGTCCTAAAATATAATACAGACCTACTCGAGGCCTCAAAACACACATAACAATATCGAAACGATAAATCACACCTCAACTTGAAATCAATGGACTTAAAACTTTAAACTTCCACATCCGATGCCGAAACATATCAAATCATGTCCGATTGACCTCAAAATTTGCACACATGTTACATTTGATATTATGGACCCACTCCAACTTTCAGAATCGGAATCCGACCCCAATATCAAAAAGTCTGATCCCGGTCAAACTCTTTAAAATTCCAACTTTCGTCATTTCAAGCCAAATTCTACTATGGACCTCCAAATCACAATACAGACGCGCTCCTAAGTCCAAAATCACCCAACGGATCTAACAGAACCATCAAAATCCAATCCGAAATCAAATACTAAAAAGTCAAACTTGGTCAACTCTTTCAAATTTAAAGCTTCCTAATTGAGAATCATTCTTCCAAATCAGTTCGGAGTAACCTGAAAACCAAAACCGACGATTCACACAAGTCAAAATATATCATAGGGAACTATTCACACCTGTAAACTACCGAGCGAAGTACAATTTACTCAAAACGACCGGTCGGGTCGTTACAATGCAGAAGTATTGAGAGATCATTCAGTTGTGCACATTGGGGTGCAACAAGTTCTGACATCTGGTTGGTAAGTAAGATCTTAAGAAGGTTTAATTAGTTGCCTAATCATCACAATCATGGTAGGGTCACGAGGTGGATGTGGATCTGAAGATAGTTGGTAGTATTAGAGACTATGTGGTTCGTATGAGATTTTCATTTAGTGAAGGGTACATACTAGCAGCCAAGGCAATGGAGGAAGTGAGTTTAACTGTCACGAGTATGGGTGTACATGGACCGGATTGGTTCGATTTTTATCAAAATCAAACGAAACCAACTATATCGGTTTGGATTGGTTCGGTTTTGCGGGTTTTTCGGGTTTTTTATTACTTAAATATTATTTCAATCTTACTTTGTTAAAAATTTTATAAGTAAATATATTTAGTAAAAATGTAAAAAAATTGACAAACATATTATCTATTAAATATTATTATAGGTGAATTTATTTAGTAACACATGATAGTTAGTTTTTTAGTCGTCTGATAATAATTTTCGTTGATATACACTTTCAAGTTTAACCGGCTTTAGTAATTAAACATAAAAATCAATATGATACCTAAATAATAATAACCACTTCAAATTCGAAAAAGATATAAGAATTTAATAGATCTTGACATATGAATATGGAAGAACAAAGAGATTGACGTATTTCAGTAACGCTTGATAAGAAAGTGATCATACAACCCATTATTTAAGGTTAACAAATATGGATCACTTCATATTTTATTAAATATTATATCCCGTAAGAGAATCTCAAATATTTCTAGACATTTTTTAAAGAAAATTCTATGTAAAATCTTAAAAGTACATATAAAAACTATATATTTACATGCCGGTTTGGTTCGAATTTTTTGACTCAACACCAAACCAAATCAAATCAAACCTAATCTGGTTTTATAATCGGTTTGGTTTGACTTTTCGGGTTGGTGCGATTTTCTAGTTTGGTTTGTACACCCCTAGTCATAACGATGACATGCGCCAAATAAATGAAAAATAAATGGCTTGAGGTGTCTTATGACCGGTGTCGTACGAGCGATGAAGGTTAGTATTGTGGATCATCAGAATGTTCCCTATGGCTTCGCGCCAAGTGAGGGGAATCCACTATCAACGATAAGATTGCGGGGTCATGTGCTATATCAATTTTGCCCTGAGATGTATTTATGTGGTATTGAAAGGTTCTCTGAAACTTGTATATGATTAAGAGCTGAGATTTGTATGGGATGATGCTAGGACTTGCGGTATTCCCGCGTCCTTAATAATTCTACATTTCAGTATCAACGGGGGCATGGAAATAATTTTAGAATACTCTGAGTGCTCCAGTAAGTTCTTTTAATGCACCACCGATACGAGGTTCCTATAATGGTTATTCCAGTATGAGCAGGCGAACCTGCAGAGGGGTTATTATCAGCGTGGTGATTCTAGGCACATCATGAGAGATTGTCCCAGACTTGGGAGATGCGGATTTTATCAGAATACTCATGCTACATGCTCTATTCTAGCTACTGCCCCACATGCACAGTCAGTTAGGGGTGGATGACATGCGGGTAAAGGGGCGCCCTAGAGGGGGAGGCCCGACCCATTGATATAATTGATATAGTATGACTGAGGCCGCTACACCAAATGGTGTTGTTACAGGTATGATTTAAGTCATAATAGAGGAGCATTGTTCTTAGTTCGATTCAATTCCAATTATCGAAGTGAGACCTCCTATCATGCTCCATGTATGGTGAGTTAGTGATTTTGTACACCATTCACGTGTTTATCCCTGTTGAGAGATTTGATAGTGTTAGCCCATGTCTAGCATTTTGTTTTGTACACTATTGAGGGCTAATAGTCCAAAAGTGACTTTCTGTTACTCACTATAGTGGATTTTGATATAAATTTGGGATAGTTTGATTAAAATTTGTGAATTATATGCCCTACCGGTATGGGGGTTCATTTTGTATTGTGAAATTATTTCACAAAATTTATTGAAAAAAAAAGAAGAAGAAAGGGAATAGAAAATTTCAATTGGCACAATACGTGTGATGTAGAGTTGAGGACGAGATCCTCAGAATTTTATATGATATAAAATATTTAAACTGGGCTACAAGCCGTGGTGAAAGTTACATAAGGACGAGGTCCCTGTGGTGAAAATTTTATGTGTTTAAATTCTCCCTTTGTGAAATTTAGATGTGTACTATAGTATTAATAGGGAGTCATGCTTGTTAGGCTTATTTGATAATTATTTTATATGTTATTGTGCATATTTAGCCATATTCGTGCTGCAAATATTGAGTTTTAGCCTACGAGGTGAGTGCCCAGGTGGCGTTAAATATGACTCGTTAAGTCGGATAAATAATTATGAGGTCTTCATGCCTCACGTTTTGCAGTGAGTGTTGTGAAATTTGAAACGAGGTTTTGGTTAATATGAGGTTAATTGACGATGCCAGAATTAATTATGAACATCTATTATGACCAGAGATGTGGTTATGGGTATACCTATGATGAGTGCGTAGGCACAAGTTGCTACATCCGGTTGAGACTAATACCGTGTGTTGATATAAAAATAAGACATTTTTAAATATTTGGAGTGTAAGAAATTTGGTTTTAAAATTTATAAGTATAGGTGAAAGAAATAATCTTCAATTGAGATGGCGTTGTCGAATCCATGTTAAATTTACAATGACGTAGAATCACCCGCGAGTGTGTGTGTAATAATACACTCAGCAATTTAATGTCCTCGGAATGATTCTTGGCACGTTCGAGGATGAACGTTTGTTTAAGAGGGGGAATGTAACGGCCCGACTTGTCGCTTTGAGAATTAATGTTTTGTTCAGCGACATAAGGTCCCGAGCAATTTCGTAATATGCATTATGACTTGCATGTGCGGTCGAGTTTGGTTTTGGAAGGTTCGAAATTAATTTAGAAGAATAATCCTTATTTTTGAAGCTTAAATAAAAAGAGTTGACTGGACTTTGACTTTTGAGCAAAAGACTCCGGAATGAGATTCCGATGATGCCAATAGCTTCATATGGTGATTTCGGAATTAGGCGTATGTCCGAATTTGGATTTAGAAGTCTGTAGGAATATTTGACGCATTTTGGCAAAAGTTAGAAAATGAAAGATTTTTAGAAAGTTTGTCCGGGAGTTGATTTTATTGATATCGGGGTTAAAATCTGATTTCGAAATTTGGAACAGCTCCATTATGTGATTTAGGACTCGTATGCAAAATTTGGGGTCATTCCGAATTGATTTGATAGGTTTTGTCATCGAATGTAGAATTTGAAATTCGTTAGTTTTCATTAAGCTTGAATTGGGGTGCGATTCGTGTTTTAGTACCGTTTACTGTAATTTGAGGTATCGACTAAGTCCGTGTCATATTATGGGGCTTGTTAGTATACTTGGTTGGGGTCCCATGGGGCTCAGATGAGTTTTGGAAAAGTTTTTGGAAGAGTTTGGTGTTTTGAGCATAAATGTGTAATGATCTAAAGGTCCATTTTTAGTTATAGAGATCGAAATTCGATTTTGAGACTTCCGGGAGTTTGTTAAATGAATTATAGGATTGATCTGGAATGTTTGGTTTAATTTCATCAAGTCGAGATTGAGTTTTTAGCGCGAAACATGAGTTAGATATTTAGCGAGCGAAATTGGAATCGCATTGAGCAAATGAGCCCCGAATCGAGTTTCGATTGAACGACTAGGTTCGTATTATTATTTGTGACTCATAGGAATAAGAATCGTCGAATTTCGAGTTCGTATGATGGAGTTAGAGCTTTTTTAGTGAAAAAGTATACTGCTCGTGCAAGCAAGTTCTAGTGTGGACTTTTAGTGACGGAAAATGGGCTTTTAATGACGAAAATTGACTTTTATCGACGGGAAATGGGTTTTTATTGAGCAGATTCATTTTTTAGCTCATTTCAATATTTTTGGAGCTAGGGAACTCGGATTTGGACGATTTTTGAGAGGATTGTCACCAAATGGATCGGGGTAAGTGTTTCCTACTCGGTTTTTATTATATTTCATGATTCCATGATTATTTTCATCTTTTATTAGTGAATCAATTGGAGAAAAATGAGATTTTTGCAAAATCTTTCAAAAACAAAAATTTAAGATTTGGAGGTCGAGTTGTTATCAGAATTTGATAAAATTAGTATGGTCGAACTCGTATCAGAATGGGTGTTCAGATTTCATGAAAATTATATCGGGTTCCGAGAGGCGGGTCCCGCGTTGACTTTTGGTTGGCTTTTTGAATGTGAAATTTTAAGTCGACGTTATATTATCTGGAATTATTTTCGATAATTTTTAATGAAGTTATACAATTAATTTGGATAGATTTGAGCTGTCCGGAGGTCAATTCAAACAAAAAGGCTATTTTGGAATATCAGCCTAACTTAGTAAAAGTAAGTATCTTGTATAACTCTGTGTGTGGGAATTCCCCTTAGGCATTGAGTCTTATGTGGAAATTGTGTGATTGAAAACCACGTACGCGAGGTGACGAGTACGTACTTGGTTTATATGTGCAAATTGTATCGGTTAAAATTCGTAGACACTATTATGTATTAAATTGAAAAATTGTTGGAACTTATTAAATCCCTTATTTGTCACGCCTCTTTTCTTGTTTGCTAAGGTTGTTTTTATATGATAATTTAGTGTGATCGCCACTTGTCTTTTATGTGATTTTTGTGTTTGTTGAGTTGCCATTTCGTGAAAATAATTTCATTATGGATTTTTCATATGCAAATAATTTATTAAATAATTCTAAAAGGAGGCATTAATCTATTTGCCAAAAATTTAGATTAAAGAAGGCATTGTTCCGCGGTGAATTACTTTTCAGTTCATGTCGTTGAAATTGATATTGAGTTATAAAGGCCGTAAAGCATATTGAGGCGAAGTGTTAAATTGCGAAATATCATTTTATTGAGTTTTTCTCTCACGATAAAACGGAATAACTATTTTGTAATACTGGCAATCGAAATTACAGAATTTCAGCGAACTCAACAGACGAAGCAAATCACTTAACACTTGTGTTTATTTGAAAATAATGCAACAATATAGAAAAGAGGGGAGGAATTTTAAGATTTTTCATATTTAAAAAATGAGGCCAAGCCTCTAAATTTATAGACAATGGAAGGGTGATATGTAAAGGTGCAATCCAAAAGGTGTATGTCATTTCCTATTCACATCCTTTAAAAAAAAACGCTACATTAAACTCAATTACTAACTATTATAGCTTTTATAAGATTAATAAAAGCACACCTTTTTATTAGTAACAACATTAAAAGATAGTTAGGAAATGGTAGCTAAATAATGATAGTGCGAAAATGGAATACAAAATGATTATTTTAAAAACATAAATTACTGCACCAATGTTATAAAATGATACAGGAATTAATGCCTTGAGCAACTGATAAAAACAAAAATTCAAAATTCAAAACCAACCAGCATGTTTTCTACATTTATGACAAAACGTACTACTGCTAGACAGATTACAGTAGTCCTCTATTATTTTGACTGTCATTTTACTTAAAAAGAATTCACAAAAATGAATACCTCCCAAATCCTTAGTCCCTCAAAACCTTTTGTTCATCCCTCAAATAGAAAATCAAAACCTTTTGTTCAACCCTCAAAAGGAAAAAATAGTATACTCCTGTTTTTTTATCTTGTATGTGACTACGTTTATTAATTGAAACATCAAAAGTTTAATTTTTAACCATATATTCTATACTCCATATATTTATATTTTAGTTATAATTCTTTTAAATAACTTATAGGATACTTCTTTTGTAATTTCTAATTCATAGATTATTCAAAATTATGGTCTTCCCA
>AWOL01S0235887.1:10465-27564 GCA_000715115.1 Nicotiana otophora | reverse complement strand
ATCAACTTCCGAATGGCTCGAATCTAGTCACAATTAATTTGATTCGGTCAACACAAATTATAGGAATTTATTCCATATCAAAATACTAATTTTTCCACAAAATCCGAAATTACACTCAAAAATCGCCCCAGGGCCCACGTCTCGGAAACTGACAAAAGTTACAAAATATATACGCCCATTCAACCACGAATCCAACCATATAAATTTTACTCAAATCCGACATCAACTCGACCCTCAAATCTTCAAATTAAACCAAGAGGGATTTTACAATTTTCCAACTTAATTCACCAATTAAATATTAAAAACAACCATGGATTTGGGTAGTTTGACCAATATTGAGTTAAGAATATTTACCCCGTTGTTTTCCTTGAAAATCTCTCAAAAATCGCCTCTTTCCGAGCTCCAAATCGGAAAAAATTCAGAACTTAAACTCTATGCCCAGTCATTTCTTCTATGCGATCGCGGCCCAAGTCTCGCGATCTCTAAGCACACTTTTCCACTGCCAAAAATTGACCCTATGCGATCGCGGAATAGTTCACGCGATCGCGAAGCACAAACGAAACTACCCCCAAATTTGGCCTTCGCGAACGCAGTTGAATCCACGCGAATGCGGATCACTGATGCATAAACCTATGCGATCGCGGATTGATCCACGTGATCGCGAAGAGAAACTTTGCGTGACCCCCCCTCCCCCGGTGCCTTACTTTCTCTTCGTGAATGCGGCGTTGCCCAAGCGTTCGCGATGCGTTCTCTCTTCTCAGCTACGCAATCGCGATTCTCCCCACGCGATCGCATAGAACAAAATTCAGCAACCCTAATTAACCCTACGCGATCGCAGACCTTCTTACGCGATTGCGTAGAAGGAAACCAACTAGAGATATCAGAAAATTTCCAGCATCACTCCAAGTCTAAAAATTGATCCGTTAACCATCCGAAACTCACCCGAGGCCCTCGGGACCTCAACCAAATACACCAACAAGTCCTAAAACATCATGCGAACTTAGTCGAGCCCTCAAATCACATCAAAAACACAAATCACACTCCAATTCAAGCCTAATGAAAAACTAACAATTTCCAACTTCTACCTTCAATGCCGAAACCTATCAAATCAAGTCCGGTTGACCTCAAATTTTGCACACAAGTCATAAATGATGTAATGGAGGTATTTCAATTTTCAAAATCATATTCCGGCCCCGATATCAAAAAGTCAACTCCCCGGTCAAACTTCTAAACTTAAATTTTTATTTTAGCAATTTCGAGCCTAATTTAGCTACGGGCTTTCAAATAATTTTCCGGACATGCTCCGAAGTCCAAAATTATCATACGGAGCTATTGGAATCATCAAAACTCTATTTTGGGGTCGTTTACACATAAGTCGACATCCGGTCACTATTTTAACCTAAGCTTTAAGCCTTGGATTTCATTCTTTCAAACTAACTATGAAATACATGAAAATCAAAACCGACAATTCACACAAGTCATAATATATAGTATGAAGGTATTCATGACTTAAAATAGTAGAATGGAGCATAAATGCCCAAAACGACCGGTCAGGTCATTACATTCTCTCCCACTTAAATATACGTTTGTTCTCGAACGTGCCAAGAGTTGTTTCCAAGCAATCGAGTCACTATTCCACCTTACCACGCACATACCGGAGGGGAGGGGGGGTGATCCCACGCCACCTTATTCCATATAGGCCTGACAACACAACACAATTGAAAATCATTACTTTAACCTTAATCCGTAAAACCCTTGGAATTCAATTCCCAACATTCTGAATTTCTTATAAGACCCGAATCTCATATTTACACACTGTATAAGTCTGAACAAGCTGCATCGAGCCATAACCATAACCACGGATACAATCACATAACATACTACACCACTTGCATGCTCGTAGCACCATTCCCGATCACAATAACTACTCCAAAACCAACCTGGTACTANAGCTGCATCGAGCCATAACCATAACCACGGATACAATCACATAATATACTACACCACTTGCATGCTTGTAGCACCATTCCCGATCATAGTAACTACTCCAAAACCAACCCGGTACTGATATTAAACCTCATATCAAACAAAACCTCATTCCAAAACCTTCGTACACTGCTGATAATGAAAGAAACACGCGGAAATCTCATGACCCCTTATCAGATCAACATGTCATGGAGCTCTCTCGCCCCAACTATAACCATAATCACTTTCTAAGTCGACTTTCAATATTATACTCCCGAATATACCTTAATCAAACCTGATAGTACCCATTCTAGGTCTAATGGTCTTATATTATTAAACACAACTATCCCACAGGCATGCCATATCAATATAACTCCAGCCGCCACTGCGCAATCCGTGTACCCAAATATGGGAGATGTCTCAAGGAAGAGAACCATATTGCAAGTTCAACAAGCACCACTACAACCACAATGTTACAACCAACTCCTCAAATTTCGTGAAAAGGATAACCGTAGGCGCATGTGTACAATTGTAGAGGAAGAAAATTAATAAATCAGATAAATTATCATAGAAAAAAAAATTCTCACATACAGCATGGACAACTCACGTGCCAATAATATGAATCGTCTGGCATGGCCACAGGCCTCCAGTCCCAGCATATCATACCTGAGCAATTAAACAAGTACACTTATATATGATAATGAAATAAGATTCTCATGATTCTGGACTGGTATTAATAACACGCCATAGTATAAGCATGTGCAAAGTCTGCTATCACACTTCAAATCGGCAATTTAACGCAGAAATAGTAACTAGCCCATTTATTCAGGGAATTAGCCTCTTTGTAACCTCAAGTGTAGCCCAGATAGTTATCAACAAGGGTAAGAATACGAGAAACGTTATAACTTTACGCTTAACAGTCAACTCTAGGCATATCATAGCCTAAGCATTCTTTCGAGTATAAATACCTGCCCAATGCCCGCACATTGGCTCAAACCTCACATATATGCACACTTATAGCACGTAGCTATCACAAATAATTAATGCAACTAGTGCCTCCACTGAGTTAAAATAAAATACTCACCTCAAATAGGCCACAACCCGAAATAATATACTTCTGAGAACTCCCAGTCTCCAAATTCATCGAACACATGAATCACCGTAGCTGATCCCAACTCCAGCACTAGAATGACTAACACATCTTCCATTCACGATAATCCCATGAGGAATACTTTCCTAATTCTTCCGTGCCACATAGCAATAATTTGAATATCAACAGTCTATCAACCAGATGAGTACTACAATACCGATGAATATCCGTAAGTCAAAACATAGCACGCCTTCTGAAATGCGCACCCTTCTCAGGAATTACCGAGCAGTTATAACATTCAACGAAATATCTGAAACTGACCATGCTGTCCAACATTCGTTACCTTCTCTTCAAGACTAAATTGTCACCTTGTACGTGTAAATCCTAATCCCGCACAACACACCACATCTATTATGCCAACATGTGACAAGCACAAGAATCCCATTATCAACTCTAAGTCACCAGCAAATTACATACCCAGTTAGTTAGAAACCTTTCTCTTGCTTCCTTCTAGGAGAAAATCACAATACACAACACGTTTCTCACACCAGTAGAAAATATCTAGTTCAAACCATGGTAGAAACTATCAAGAACACTTTGAAATTCATCTGCACATAACCAAACTATTAGAACTACTAACTCGACCAAACCACGTAGGTCACCAAAACCCAAGAATATTGCCACCAAAACATCTGTAGAGTCTCACCACATCATAATTACCCCTATATATACCACAACCGAAACACCCACTCTGAAAATACCTTATTTGAGTCTAAGGTCGTTTCATTCACCTTCCTGATACCGAAATATAGAATCCATAATGATATACAAAAATTCCACAAGTCTCGACACTATCCAACTTAAATCTCAAATTTTAGCCATAAACAAATCTGCCAAAAATTCTCAATTGTTACATTTTAATCTTGAATCCATTAGAACTTTCTCGAGAGTCATCCACTCTGATCAAATATCAATTGCGCCGCCCAAACGGGCCGAAATACACATGCCCTAATAGCACAACAACACCCAAAGAAGTACCCCTGCCTTAACACCACCAATCAAATTCATACTCCGTGCATACTACATCCTTCATAAATAACAACTCACCCATTCCATGTTTTTGATATATTCATAAGTGCAATATAACCCGTATCCAGGAATTTTCTTATTCGAGTCATCCTCGATCTCAACTTCTGAAAGTCATAACTAACCCACAAGTATGCCTCAGCCCAAAACTAAACCTTTACATATAACCAGGAAATTGAATTGTCAATAGCAGGCTCCCCACTTGGCTCAAAGCCATAGATTAAAACACTTTATAACTCACAAAACACATACTCTATTGCTACCTTAATACCGCAGTCAGTTCAACAAAAATTCTTCTCAGTCCCATGCAACACCAACCATACAATACCTCAATCTTCCGCTAATCTCGCATTCATTCTCTTGACAGTCAAGTCAACTTTCTCAACTAGATTCAAATTCAAATCTCAACATATATAAACCGCTGGTAGAAAAGAAAATCTACAATCAACATTATAAGAAACACACCTACATAGATTACTCTGCAGGAGATAACCCGCCTACTTAGCCTCAAATTGGCATCTCGTTATACCCTTTCGCATCCATAATTACTATGCAATCACTTAATCTTCCTGAGTCCAAACTCATTAACAAGACATGAAAATCTAATTCTCTCCACAATTAAATTGCATGAGAGATCCTTTCACACACTCACAATTCCAGACTGTACGTCACATCAAACAAAAACCAAGCACCCAATGTCCCTCTTTACATTCCAAGGNAAGAGAAACAATATGACGATCCATTATTGGTACAATTGAAGGAGGGGATTCATAAACAGAAGACTATGGCTTTTTCTCTTGGCCTCAAAACAGCCCCAACCGCTACGTCACTTGCATCACACATTAGTTCAAAAGGCAAACTCCGATATGGAGCGGTAATGATAGGAGTAGTTGTCAACTTGAGCTTCAATAGTTCCTGTCGCATCCATAATTACTATGCAATCACTTAATCTTCCTGAGTCCAAACTCATTAACAAGACATGAAAATCTAATTCTCTCCACAATTAAATTGCATGAGAGATCCTTTCACACACTCACAATTCCAGACTGTACGTCACATCAAACAAAAACCAAGCACCCAATGTCCCTCTTTACATTCCAAGGAAAAACTTCTCGTCACATTCACATCATCTTAACACATCCCGCAGTTACATCATACTCATCACAAAGCCATTTCACCGCTCATCGAGCCACAAATTCCACTCGTAGGGACATTACTGGACATATGAGTCTAAATGTACAAGTTACAACTGAAGCTTCCAAGCTTAAGCTGCGGTTCAACCATGGCCTCAAGTTCTCCAGACTGGCCCATCAACAAAACACAGAATACTCATCTCGCACATCATCCCTGAAATCACAAGCCGGCGATACACAACTGATATCGAGCACTCACATGTGCACACGAATGCGTGGAAGGAATTCAAAGAGTTATATTTCAAGCTGAATCAATTCTGCATGATAAGGAAAGAAAGATGGGAAATTATCCTAAATGTCATGTAGCCTCTCGAAGATAAGTATGGATGTCATCAAACCGATCCGCAAGACTCTACTAGACACTTGCCCATGACTCGTAGAACCTATGAACCTAGAGCTCTGATACCACCTTGTCACGGCCCAAAATCCAACTAGCCGTAATGGCACCTAACCTCACCTGCTAGGTAAGCCCAATAACAATAATCCGATTCAATTAATATTTAAATGACTCTAATTCACTCTCCAAGGACTGGTAGTACAAATCATGAGCTTCTAAAATTAGAAATTAAAAAGCTGGTATGAAATAAATACATCATTTGTTCGAAATGTACATAAACAAATTTTTATAAATCTAAGGCTACTATGAACAAGAGGCAGCTACAACCAGAACGCAGGTACATCTTCAAATCCAACTCATGTCGATCACAGCAACATCAACATCCAATATCTGTACGCAAGGTGCATAAGTGTAGTATGAATACAACCGATCCCATGTATTCAAGAAGTAACAAACCTAACCTTAGGTTGAAAGTAGTGATGAGCTCATACCAAGGTCTGAGTCCAACTTCCATAACCAACAATAGTTCATAACAATATAAAACAAGTAAAACCCGAAGTAACTCAGAGATAAAATGCTCAATAAAATCATGATTTCTGAAAATAGTTTGGCCTTTCAAGTACATAAGTGAAAACCCAAATCGTTTACCGAAGTTGCCAAAAATATGAGTAAGTTTGACAACAGTAATTTTCACAGAAATCATTTCAATAATAAATAAGATGTCTCATTTTCTTTCCAGATAGCCAGTGTAAAACAAATGTATCACTATGCCCATATATCAATATGTGTGAGAAGTCATGAATGACGTGATATCGTATATCATGAGGAAAATTCATCTCTATGCATGTATGTCATGTGTGCATGTCAATGCAATGTATCTCAGAGATGAAGTCATGTACTCACACTCTCAGAGTACTCAATCTCACTTTCTCACACATTTCACTCATCATGCTCAATCACTCGGTACAGTATATGGTCAATCCGACCCAGGGAAGATCTATCCCGGAATATACACATCAACTAATCATCAGTCACTCAGTACCGAGTAGGGCTAATCCAGCCCGTGGAGAAGAACCATCTCCAGGTATATAATGCTTCGGACAAGATCCATGTCCAGGGAAGATCCATCCCTCAATAATATCAAGCGCGCTCACTGGGGGTATGCAGACTCCGGAGGGGCTCCTTCAGCCCAAGCACTATAAATCACACGGGGAATAATAATAATAATAATAATAATAATAATAATAATAATATATATATATATAAATCCAATATGGCCTGCTGCGGCGTACAGCCAGATCCCATAATTATCCTTACAATCAGGCTCTCGGTCTCACTCAATCATCAATCTCTCTAGTCTCTCGGGCTCAAATCTTCAAATTAAACCAAGAGGATTTTCACAATTTTCTAACTTAATTCACCAATTAAATATTAAAAACAACCATAGATTCGGGTAATTTGACCAATATTGAGTTAAGAACACTTACCCCGTTGTTTTTCTTAAATATCTCCCAAATATCGCCTCTTCCCGAGCTCTAAATCGGTAAAAATAGAAAATGGGACGAAATCTCATTTTCAGAACTTAAACACTCTGCCCAGTCATTTCTTCTATGCGATCGCTGCCCAAGTCCCGCGATCGCTAAGCACACATTTCCACTGCCAAAAATTGACCCTATGCGATCGCGGAATAGTTCACGCGATCGCGAAGCACAAATGAAACTGCCCCCAAATTTGGCCTTCAGGAACGCGGTTAAATCCACGCGAATGCGAATCACTAATGCACAAACCTACGCGATCGCGGACTGATCCACGTGATCTCGAAGAGCAACTTTGTGTGACCCCCTGGTACCTTACTCCCTCTTCGCGAACACGACGTTGCCCACACGTTCGCGATGAGTTCTCTCTTCCCAGCTACGCTATCGCGATTCTCCCCACGCGATCGCATAGAACAAAATTCAGCAACCCTAATTAACCCTACGCGATCGCAGACCTTCTCACGCGATCGCGTAAAAGGAAACCAGATACAGATATCATAAAATTTACATCATCACTCCAAGTCTGAAAATTGATCCGTTAACCATTCGAAACTCACCCGAGGGCCTCGGAACCTCAACCAAATACACCAACAAGTCCTAAAACATCATATGAACTTAGTCGAGCCCTCAAATTACATCAAACAACATCCAAAACACAAATCACACTCAAATTCAAGCATAATGAAAAACTAACAATTTCTAACTTCTACCTTCAATGCCAAAACCTATCAAATAAAGTCCGATTGACCTCAAATTTTGTACACAAGTCATAAATAACATAATGGAGGTATTCCAATTTTCAGAATCAGATTTCGGCCTCGATATCAAAAAGTCAACTCCCCGGTCAAACTTCCAAACTTAAATTTTTATTTTAGCCATTTCAAGCCTAATTTAGCTACATGCTTCCAAATACTTTTTCGGACTCGCTCCTAAGTCCAAAATCACCATACAGAGCTATTGGAATTATCAAAAATCTATTCTGGGGTCGTTTACACATACATCGACATCTGGTCACTATTTTAACTTAAGCTTTAAGCCTTGGATTTCATTCTTCCAAACTAACTCCGAAATACCTGAAAACCAAAACCGACAATTCACACAAGTCATAATACATTGTATGAAGGTATTCAAGATTTCAAATAGTAGAAAGGAGCATAAATGCCCAAAACGACCGGTCGGGTCGTTACAATAACATTCTCTCCTTGAATCGGGTAACGAACTCTCGTAGCAGCTCAGACTCTCCTTGCACAAACCTGAATATGTCGACCTTTCGGGCGTGTACTTTTCTGGCCCTGGTATGAGCCTTGATGAAAGAGCCCACGAGCATTTCAAAGGAGTCTATAGAATGCTCGGGTAACAACGAATACTATGTCAACACTCCCTTCATGAGGGTTTCTCCAAATTTCTTTAGCAACACAGATTCAGTTTCGTGATGAGTTAAATTATTTCCTTTGACCGCCGTTGTCTAGGTGCTAATATGCTCCTGGGGGTATGAAGGTCCATCATACTTTGGCATTTCAGGTATTTTGAACCGCTTCGGGATTAGCTCTGGTGCCGCACTTGATTTGTATGGAAATTGAGTATACCTTTTTGAGTCCGGACCTTTCAGCACTGGTGGCACGTCCGGGAACTGGTCCATGCGGGCATTCACTTCCTTCATAAACGGTAAAAGTTCATTTTTGGAAGGATCATTCTTGTTATTGAGGCCGAATCTGCTCCCCTCGCCCTATCGGAGCCAATTTCACCCCTAGGAGTGTTGTTGTCGACCCTCTACTTTGTTTGATTCGCGGGAGCCCCGGGAGGAATCAGATCTCGTCTGTTTGTATTATTTGAAGCCCCCGACAGTGCTTGCTTCAACTCCGTCATAACCTTATCCTATCGCGTGAGGTGGCATAGAATAATAGCTTGTTGCTCTTGCAAGACCCTTACCGCGTCAACGACATGTTCCTCGTCAACATCATCGGAAGTTGTCTCCTGAACATGTAGAGGATATTGTTTGTCATGTACCAATATGGTGCCATTCCCCTCATTGTGGGTGTCACTGATTTAGTCTGAGGTTGATCTCATCGAATATCGGGGTTGTGCGGGTTGTTAACAGTGTTATCTGCCATTTCTTATGATTTTTTCTAAGACAAAATAATCAAAACACGTTAGTAAAAAAGGCAAGGATCAATTTAATTGCACGGTTATCTAGGCCCCACGGTAGCGCCAAACTGTTTACCCGTAAAATGGGACAGTTGAATTTATACGTGGTTTCTAGATAAGTGAATTAATTTGATCCTGAAATAATAAAATATTCAAAGCATTATTCAATTCTTAGCCTTAGGATGTAGACGAAACAGCAGAAGCAACAATTCCAGGAATAGGTTTTCGAGCACAATAACAACGAAATCAAAAAGTAAGAAGATAAGATTGTATTAAGCTTTGCATAGAATGTAGCCTAAGTTTGCGAGAAAATTCGTGTCCTTCACAATGATAACTGAAGCTCACTATTTATAGCTATGTCTAGGGAAGGAGGTCCTAGGATCGTGCCCTTCTTTAATGTCAATTATGAAGGTGATTGATGAAGATTTAACGGTGAACATAAATGCCAAATTCCCTGTAACGAATAATCGTTCTTAATGCCACGGAATATTCTTTATTAAATGCTGCCAGGCGAAGAGCATTTATCATATCTTTATGAGCGTTATTCTTTTCGGTGATAAACGGAATAGTTATCTTCGGTCTTTGGCCATCTCCCGCCTTGGGTTCCACGTATCCCTTTTTTGGACGGCCACGTATCATAGCATATTTTACCCTGTACAAGAATAACTCATAAAAATGAGCTAAAATACATTACTTTATTTTTGAAACCATATTGAGTAGATATGTATACCATAGGACTCAGTATACTTTCGTATTTAACAAAAGAGAGAATACTTTTGTATTTCTACTAACGATATAAATTTTATAATCTCTATTAAATTATAACTACTAAATAGTTAACTATTATGGCTCAAAACGGCAAACGATGAAATGGACTTTTACAATTCCGTAAGTTTTTTTCATAGTCTTGATAGACGTTTAGAAGTTGCAACGGGTCTTAATGTTTTTCTTTGTTACTATACGTTCACACTTAGTACAGTATTACTTATGTACGAAGAGTTTAGCGTGAAAAATTTAAATAAAAAAGACTGCAACATTTTGTCAATTATATTAACTAGTCAGTTGGGATAAATTTGCAACCCATTCACACATGCACATGCTAGGTAGGGATTGCTTTTCTAGCTCGATATCAACTTCCTTAGGTGGCTGTCTTTGAATATGTAATGATACGTTGCACAATTGAAAGGTATTTCCGATTTGATTGATAATTTTTTCTTTATAAAGAAGGACTTGATAGTCTGATTTTCTCCATTTTATTAGACTCTTGAATCAGCCACGGTTATTTTTGAGTTTTTAGCTAAAATTATCTCTTATCTTTGGGACAGGCTTAACTTTATCCTCTAAATATAACCCTGAACATTATTTGTCCTCTATGTTTACAAAACTTCTATACAATTCCAATTCCACTAACTATCAACTCTAACTATCACCATAGACAAAAAAGAAAGAAAAGAAACAGATTCAGCAGACGTGAAGTATCTATAACAAAAGAAAAATAAAAGCTTGCAACAACAAAAATAATCTTCATCATCGGCAACATTTCAGCAGTAAAAAAACCTTCAAATTGCAAAAGTATCAGCACTTAAGCAGCAAAAATCAGCATTCCAGCAATAAAAATCAGCATTCCAGCGGTAAAAAAAGCATTCTAAGTGCAAAGCTATTAGCATTTCAGCAGCCAGAATCAGTATTTTATCAGCAAAATCTGCATTTCAACAACAAAAATCAGCATTTCCGGCAATGAAAATCAGCATTTCAGCAGCAAAATTTCAGCATTTCAGTGGCAAAATACTTCATTCCAGCATTTCAACAGCAAAAATATCACCATTTCAGCAACAAAATATCAACATTTCAGCAGTAAAAATATCAGAACTTCAGTCATGTTAACAATCAAGTTCTTGAGCACATTGCATATGTTTATGCGCCACATGTCCTCTTCTAAACTACAAACGAAATATATGGTACTATTACTCGTTCATATTATAATAATAATACATAATAAATAAAATTCAATTGTAAGTTATTAATACTGGAAGCATTGCACGAGCTGACGAGGCAGGAGCATAAGACGAAGGCTCATCAACTTGGGAATCCGACTGAACAATATTAAATTTGCATGTTCTTTTATTATTGCGAGCATTATGACATAAGCTACAAAGCAAGGAATTCTGCTTTCTTTTCATTTTAGTTCTACTTGCTCCTACTTCATCTGGTTCTTTTCTCCTTAGTTTTTGCTTTCTTCCTTTTGTGCTTGTTCTTACTAATTATGGAGGCAAGTGAGGCACGTTGCTTGGCTTAGGTCACATATGTTGAGCGCCTTTTGCTTAGCTCTTCGATATTGATGTAATGTCACATGAGCTCTTAGCTCCACACTCACAGGATCTCTAAATCCCTTGACATTCCAATCCATGTGCTTGCTAATGTCATCAAGATATCTTGCAATGTAGGAAGAAGTGACGGTTTTGTTCCTATGGTTCCATCTTTTACAACTATGACAATCATTGTATGTCTTGATCTGAATGCCCTATCCCTATGCATTATTGAAGCCATAATCTCCTGTAACGACCCGGCCGGTCATTTTAAGTGTATTAGCCCCGATCCCCTATTTACTGTTTTTCCCGTATCTGTTTCTGCTTATATGACTTGCCGGGAGGTCTTGTTTTTGGTTTCGGAATATTTTGGGATACTTAGTCCCTAAAACAGAAGCTTAAGTCTTAGGAGTTTGACTGTAGTCAGAATTATGTGAAGACGACTCTGAAATGGAGTTCCGTCGGTTCCGTTAGCTCCGTTCCGTCGACTCCCTATTTACATCTTGTTTTTGTTGTTGTTTGACGTGTTTTGAGGGCTCGACTAAGTTCGCATGGTATTTTAGGACTTGTTGGTATATTTAGTTGAGGTCTCGGGGGGTCTCGGGTATGTTTCGAATGCTTAACGGTTTGAATTTGGACTTAGGCAAATGGCTGAAACCTTCTAATATTTGGTGGTTTCGCACCTGCGGTGGGGTGACCGCAGGTGCGTACTCGCACGTGCGGATGAAGGAGCACAGAAACGGGAGTTGAGGAGATAGCCATTGGTCGCAGGTGCGAGGGCATTTTCGCATCTGCGAGCCCACAGATACGCTCGAAGCTCCGCAAATGCGGAGAGTGAGATGGAGGGGAAGATCGCAGAAGCGGACCATTGTCCGCAGGTGTGCACACGCTGGTGCGACCACTTGCTCGCAGATGCGACAATGGGTCCGCAGATGTAGAAGAACTGGGCAGAAAATGAGATTTCGAGGGTTTGATTCCCATTTTGATTTTGGGACTTTGAGAGCTCGGTGTGAGGCGATATTTCGAGGTTTCTTCAAGAAGATTGTTGGGTAAGTATGATATGATTATTTTGAGAGGTGACGCACATGCTAGATGACAGGCGTGTAGGCATGCACCGTGTGGGATTGGGACTTGGTCCGTCCCGTGAGACTGTAAAGTCGAATAACTTATTGTTAATTACATGTTCCCTCTGTCTTCTAGAAATTTGACTGACATACATGTTAGAAACCATGCTTAGGCCATATGTTATCACTGTTGGGACAGGCTTGACTACTTGTTGATTAACTGCTATTTGTTGTCTTGAACTCAGTCACAGTGCTACGTGCGAGTCATATCTCCGTTTCCTTTTATTTTGCTTGTTGACACCTGTTATTATCTCTATTGGCTGATTTGTATGATTTCTGAAAGCTCGAGAGGGCTGGAGAGGTTAGTGACTAAAACAGGGCCCGAGTGCCGAGCTGTGAGCTATGTGAGGGTATATGGATCGGGTTGCACGCCGTAACGAGCCTTATGGCTATTTATGGATTGTGGATCAGATTGCACGCCGCAACGAGTCTTATGGCTACTTATATGATTGAGTCAGGCTACACGTCACAGCGATATAGAGCTTGGGCTGAAAGGAGCCCCTTCAAAATCTGCGCATCCCTAGTGAGTGCAAATACCTATTGAGTGTGAGTAATGAGGGCTGAGAGCCGAGTGATTGAGCTGTTGTGACGAGTTGAGTGACTGTTTCCCTGAGAGGCTGTATTTGTTTTTCATTTGTTAATGCACATAGTTGCTATTTGATATTGTTATGAAATTTCTAAAAGATTCTATATCCGGATTACCTGCACTTTAACTGTATAAAACTGATTTGACTAAAACTGCCGGATTTGAAAGCATGTCTATTCTTTGCTGGAATTATTGAAAATGAACTGTATTTGTGTAGCTCGACACTACCTTCTCAGTTCCTTATTTATTTTTATTACTTACTGAGTTGATTTGTACTCACGCTACACCCTGCACTTCGTATGCAGATCCAGGTGTTCCCGATCATAGCGGGTGTTGATGTTTAAGCAACTGATTTCAGAGACTATCGAGGTAGTTGCATGGCATTCGCATGCCTTGGCTCTCTTTCATTATCTTTATCGCATTTCAGTTCTTATTTCTTAGATGTTGTATTAGACTGCTCTTGGCATAGATGCTCATGTACTCAGTGACACCCCGATATCGAGCTATTTTTCCGCACTTATGCTTTGGATTTTACCCCATTTTTATGAAAAACTCCGGTTATTTTAAATGTCTTAATTCATTTATGTTAGATGTTGAAAGTGTTTTGGAAATGTTGGCTTACCTAATATCACGATAGACGCTATCACGACAGGTTAGGTTTTGGGTCGTGACATGTTGGTATTAGAGCCTAGGTTATATAGGTCTCACGAGTCATGAGCAGGTTTAGTAGAGTCTTGCGGATCGGTACGGAGACGTCTGTACTTATCTTCGAGAGGCTGCCGAATCCTTAGGAAATTTCACATTCTTGAATTATTGTCATGCGAATCTTTTGATTTTGGTAACTAAATTCCTATTGTTCTAATTCTCTCATAGATTGTGAGGACGCGTACTACGGGGCAGGATGGAAAGCCACCAGTACCACCAGTTAGGGCCGCAAGAGGCTGAGGTCGCGGTAGAGGCTGCGATAGGGGCAGAGGTGCAGCTCGCACTGTAGCTAGGGCAGCACCTGCAGATCCACCAATTGCCCCAGTTCAGGAGCAGGCTCCAGTTGTGGATGAGCCTATAGGACCGCTCAGGCACCACATGTGCCTATTGCGATTTCAGGCCTTCAGGAGGCCTTAACTCAGATCCTGACCGCGTGTACCAGTCTTTCTCAGGCGGTGTCTGCTCCGGCCGCAACAGCCACTTCTCAGACCAGGGGAGGTGCTTAGACTCCCATCGCCCACACACCAGAGCAGGTGGTACAGGGATTCCAGACACCGGGGGCACCACCAGCCCAGCCGGTTGCAGCTGCTAAGGACTATGTGGTTCTTGTCATGCCTGATGATGAGCAACGTTGATTGGAGAGGTTTGGGAGACTCCAGCCTCCATCTTTTAGTGGTTCCGAGGGAGAGGATGCACATGGCTTCTTGGACAGGTGTCAGAGGATACTCCGTACAGCAGGTATTCTAGAGGCCAGTGGGGTCTCGTTCACTACTTTTTAGTTCTCTGGGGATGCCTTCAGTTGGTGGGAGGATTATGAGAGGCGTAGGTCGGTCGGTCGGCGCAGCACTCCTTACATGGCAGCAACTCTCCGATCTATTCATGGAGAAGTTCGTGCCACAGTCCCGCAGAGGGGAGCTGCGCAGGCAGTTCGAGCAGCTTCGTCAGGGTAATATATCCGTGGCGCGGTATGAGATGAGATTTTCAGAGTTGGCCAGTCATGCTATTTGGTTATCTCCCATAGACAGGGAGAGGATCAGGAGGTTCATAGATGGCCTCACTTTT
The DNA here is from genome assembly GCA_000715115.1 of Nicotiana otophora. NCBI lineage: Eukaryota > Viridiplantae > Streptophyta > Magnoliopsida > Solanales > Solanaceae > Nicotiana > Nicotiana otophora. Next base: position 12,430 of record AWOL01S0235887.1, on the reverse strand, counting down.
TCAGCTGCAATTGCTTATGACTAGAGAGAGAGTGTCTGGTGCTACTTTTGATAAGGTTGTTATCATTGCTCGTCAGATTGAGATGGTTCGCAGCCAGGAGCAGGTCGAGGGGGAGGCCAAGAGGCCTCGTGGTCAGGGTGGATTTAGCAGTGTTTCTTCTGGGGATCAGTTCCACCACGATTGAGGTCGTCCTTTCAGACATGCTCAGATGGCTCGTCCAGTTCACTGTGGTGCATCATATGGCCATGGTTCACACAGTTATCAGCAGGGCCATTCATCTCTCAGTGCTCTCCCAGCTTAGAGTTCATGCCGTGCTCCATCGGGTCAGGGCTCATCTATGTTTGGTCCTTCTACTAGTTATCCCGGTGCCCGGGGCTCCCTTCAGTCCCCAGCACCAGCACCGGGGATTTGCTATGAGTATGGAGAGTTTGGTCACATGAGGAGTCAATGTCCCTACCTAGTGGGAGGTTCAGCTCAGCAGAGAAGCCAGTCTATGATATCAGCACCAGTTTCTTCACCACCCGCTCAGCCAACTCGGGGTGGAGCCCAGTCAGCTAAGGGCCGCCCGAGAGAGGGAGACCGATCAGGGGGCAGCCATGCCCGTTTTTATACTCTTCCTGCCAGACCAGATGCCATTACTTTGGATGTTGTGATTACAGGTATTGTCTCAGTTTGCCATAGAGATACCTCTATATTATTTGACCCTGGTTCTACTTATTCATATATGTCCTCGTATTTCTCTCATTATCTGGATATGCCCCGTGAGTTTCTAGTTTCACTCGTTCATGTGTCTACGCAGGTGGGCGATACTATCATTGTATATCGTGTATATCGGTCATGTGTGGTGACTATTGGGAGTCTGGAGACTAGAGTAAATCTCTTGTTGCTTAGTATGGTCGATTTTGATGTGATATTGGGTATGGATTAGTTGTCTCCATGTCATGCTATTTTAGATTGTCACGCTAAGACCGTGACGTTGGCGATGTCGGGCTTGCCGAGGGTTGAGTGGAGCGGCTCTATAGATCATGTTCCCAATAGAGTGATTTCATACTTGAAGGCTTAGCGGATGGTTGAGAAGGGTTGTCTATCTTATCTGCCTTTGTGAGGTATGTTAGTAGAGAGACCCCTGCTATTGATTCTGTTCCGGTGGTGCGATATTTCCCAGATGTGTTTCCTGCAAACCTGTCGGGCATGCCACCCGACAGGGATATTGATTTTGGCATTGATTTGGTACCGGGCACTCAGCCCATTTCTATTCCACCATATCGTATGGCACCATCGGAGTTGAAGGAATTGAAGGAGCAACTTCAGGAACTCCTTGATAAGGGGTTTATCTGGCCTAGTGTGTCACCTTGGGGTGCACCAGTTCTATTTGTAAAGAAGAAGGATGGTACTATGAGAATGTGCATTGATTACAGGCAGTTGAACAAGGTCACAATCAAGAAGAAGTATCCTTTGCCACGTATTGATGATCTATTTGACCAGCTTCAGGGAGCAAGGGTGTTTNCCAGAGCAGGTGGTACAGGGATTCCAGACACCGGGGGCACCACCAGCCCAGCCGGTTGCAGCTGCTAAGGACTATGTGGTTCTTGTCATGCCTGATGATGAGCAACGTTGATTGGAGAGGTTTGGGAGACTCCAGCCTCCATCTTTTAGTGGTTCCGAGGGAGAGGATGCACATGGCTTCTTGGACAGNGAGTTCCTTGTGATGTCTTTTGGGCTGACCAACGTCCCAGCAGCGTTCATGCATCTGATGAACAGTGTGTTTCAGCCTTATCTTGACTTGTTCGTTATTGTATTCATTGATGACATCCTGGTGTACTCTCGTAGCCAGGATGAGCATGCCCAGCATCTGAGGATTGTATTACGGTGATTAATGGAGGAGAAGCTTTATGCAAAGTTCTCCAAGTGTGAGTTTTGGCTCAGTTCAGTGGTGTTCTTGGGACACGTGGTGTCCAGTAAGGG
>AWOL01S0235882.1:0-16456 GCA_000715115.1 Nicotiana otophora | reverse complement strand
TATATATATATATATATAGATTCTTCATATAAACATATGAGATATTATTAGAAATAGCTTCCACATGAATCTTAGCAGAAATCTCTCTATATATATATATCTTAGGCGCAGTTTAATCTCATGTGGATTAATAGATGTTTGATCCACGTATGGGCAGGAAGCATCACGCAAATCTGCGGGTATCTAAAATACTAGTTATGATCGAGTTCATGTATACTGTTACGCTAGCGCCTTCCTCCTTGGAAGGGCGACGTAAGGCTAAGTAACCGATATCCGTGTAGTTACTATCCATCAACTGGGGTCTCCTCCATACGCTAGACGAGATTGTCAGTGTTGTACAGGAAAACCAATATCAAGAGCAATTGAGAGAACAAAAAAGAGAATTGAGAATAAAAGAAAGCTTGATTGCATTAATGAAAACTATTACAGAAAAGCAACACGGTGTCGAGGGGGATAAATACTAGTACAGAGAATTGTTTGATTGCTTGATCCCCCCTAATAGTACTTAAAAAAAATAAACCAAAGTTACAGGACTTGACATCACTAAGTTAGAGAGACATAATGGAAATACATGAAGTAAAACTACTCTATATTTACAATAGAAATGACTTAGATTCCTACAAAGCAGAAGTAGGTTCGTTGGCAGCAACCTTGTCCTTAGCATCAGAGTCTGTGTGCAGCGCCGTTGTTGGCATCTGCCTGCGGCTGGGCGCTAGCAAGGGCTATCGGTGGGGCGACATAGGCACAGGCGCAACCAAGACCACGGGGCCGTCCATAACGCTAAGTGTTGGGAGGCTTGCCAGGACGCCATGGGGCGCGTCCAAGGGGTTATGGGGCATGGCTGGAAAGCCGCCCATGACATTCTCCCCCACCCGAGTTGGCGACGTCCTCGGCGCCTTACTTGCAAGATAATCTTCGATCAGGCTCTTGTAGGCTTTGAGGTTTGTTCCCCTCTCCCAAGTATTCTCCTCTGCATCATAGCTCTGCCATTTTACCAGGAACTCTTGGTGATCTTTCCTTGAAGCATGAATCACTCGATCATCGAGAATAGCTTCTACCCGCCTTTTTCCGATTAAATTAGGGCCTCGAATACTAGATATTGTGAGTTGGCTCCGCGAAGGATCCTCCATGTCTTCCCGAAAAGGTTTCAGAAGGCTGACATGAAAGACTGGATGAATCCTCCACCAGGCTGGTGTATCCACTTGGTATGCAACGTTTTTAATGCACTTCTCAATGGAAAAGGGTCCAATGTACTTTTGCAATAGGCGAGGGTCATGGACCCCTGAAAATAAGTACCGCTTTGGGATTTTCACCATCACTTTGTCCTCCTATTTGATATTCAACAAAGCGATGATTTTGATCAGCATGCTTTTTCATCCGCTTCTGGACTTTGACAAGATAGCTCCGCACTATCTCCAAATTTCGCTTCCATTCCTTCGAGAAGCTAGTAGCTGTCACAACCCAAATTATCCATCTTAGGATGTCGAGATGGCACCAAGTTTCTAAGATTAGGTAAGCCTAACATGCATATAAAAGTAGCGAAAATAGTAATAAAACCTCAAATGCTATCATAATAAAACGTAACAGTACAGTAGTCAACAATTTTCCCAAAACCTAGTGGAACAGAGTCATAAGCTCTACAAGAATTTACTAATAGTCTCGTAATACAATTCTGTTTTAGAACAAGAAATAACTAGTAGAATGTCTAAGAACAGAAGGTGACTTCGAGGCATGAAGACGTCGGGCAGGTATACCTTGAAGTCTCCAAAAGCAGCTAATCAATCAATCATTGGAGTCCAGCGTGGGCAGACGTACCTGGATCTACACAAAAGTATGCAGAAGTGTAGTTTGAGTACACCACAATGGTACCCAGTAAGTATCAAGCATAACCTCGGTAGAGTAGTGACGAGGCCATGTCAAGACACCTACTAGGATAAAAGAGAGATAACAGAGTATAACATAGTATAAATATTAAAAACGAGGAAGTAAATGACAAGTAAGCAGATCAATAATGGAAGCTAGTAACGGAAGTTTAAGCGGTAAAGGCAACAAAGTGTAAACACATGATGAAACAACAAGGAAGCAAATACGGGTAAATTTAAAGTAAGGCAACGAAGAAACAACAAGAACTATTCAACTAACAAGCCTTTTTAACATAGAGTCCATAACAAGAAATCACAACCGAGATACCACCTTTTTTCACTTTTCACAATTTCAATCACAATCTTTTCATATATAACTCCGTGAGCCTTACATTTAGTTTTGAAAATCATTTTTCCTGAAATAGCTACACACGTTTTAGTCCACCTTATCTCACCGCGTGGCTTCAAGTAGTTCCCTTACTAGTAACATGCGTATAAAGCCCACCTTATCTCACTGCATGCGTATCAACCCCTATCCTTATACCACCGCATGTGTATCAATATCACAATACAATCACAACCTTTCCACAACAAATAGCTCATGGATCAATCACAATGTGAACAAAAATTTCAACAATAACAAAATGAATGAGAATGCTCCACAAGGAAAGGTATCTCAATAATGAACAAGTTCACCTTAATGTGATAACGGCTATTACAACTTCAACACCATTAATACAACAGGATGATATTTCACGAAATAACAACTTCAATTAAAATTGATTCAATGATTAAAAAGGTAATAAGACAATGAGGAAGGCAATAACTTCAACTAAAGCATACAAGAGCAAGATAACAAGTAAGAGGTAGAACAAGTACTAACAATGTCAATTAGAGCATGTAGGAGTGGATTAACACATGTAAGAGTAGATTAACAATGAGTGACATAACATATTATGACAATCCAATTAAATGCATGAAAAAAGCCTAAATAACCTAAACCGGTCAAATACCACATATAGCCTGTGTACTCACTCGTCACCTTGCGTACACAGCTTTCACATAACACAAATAGCACAATCAACCCAAATCCTAAGGGGTAGCTTCTCCCACACAAAGTTAGGCAAGATACTTACCTCAACTAGGCTAACTCAACCCTTGAAAATAGTTTTCCCCCTAAAATTCGCTTCCACGCGGCTCAAATCTAACCAAAAATCGACTTAATAATATCCAACAATGCAAGAGAAATCAATTACAATAGATAAAACTGTGATATTTACACATTTTTCAAAAATCAATTAAAGTCAACCCTGGGATCACCTAGTTAAAAATAGGGTCCACGGATATATTCCGACTACCCGTAACCCCACGATTCCATATATATGTTTTATTTTCAAATCCGAGTCCAAATCGACTCTCAAAACTCAATTCTTCATTTTTCAAAAGCTTGACAAATTTTCCAAATTTTCCTCTTTGATTCTCATAAATTTGATGTGAATTCTAAGATATAATCATGAAATGTAGTTGGAAATTTATTAGAATCACTTACCTAATGTTTGCAGATGAAAATCCTCTCTCCAAATCGCCTCCTACCGAGTCTAGGGTTCTAAAATGTGAGAAATGAGATAAAATCCCGATTGTTATAACTTTTGTTTAGTTGCAGATCTTACAATTGCGCGAACCATCGCAATCGCAATCGCAAAGAATTTATCACAAATGCGGCAATTATCCAGCCCAGGAGGTATCGCAATTGCGACATAGATATTGCAATTGCGAAGTATGTCCTCCTCGCAAATGCGACTAATTAATCGCAATTGCGAAGTATGTCCTCCTCGCAAATGCGACCAATTAATCGCAATTGCGAACTACCCAACTTACGCCTAATCTTCGCAAAGGCGAACAAGGTATCGGAATTGCGACATCTGAATCCCCCTGCTGTGTTCGCAAATGCGAGACTGGTGCTCGCAAATGCGACATCATAGCACNAGATATTGCAATTGTGAAGTATGTCCTCCTCGCAAATGCGACTAATTAATCGCAATTGCGAAGTATGTCCTCCTCGCAAATGCGACCAATTAATCGCAATTGCGAACTACCCAACTTACGCCTAATCTTCGCAAAGGCGAACAAGGTATCGGAATTGCGACATCTGAATCCCCCTGCTGTGTTCGCAAATGCGAGACTGGTGCTCGCAAATGCGACATCATAGCACCAGCACACTAGAAATTCCTGTTTCAGTTCAAACCATTATGAATCACGTCCGAAGGCTCCAAACCAAACATCCACACAAGTCTAAAAATAGCATACGAGATCGCTCGCGCAATCAAGGCACAAAAATAACATCTAGAACTATGAATTGGACACCAAAACACATGAATTTCAAAGTAAGTTCAAGAACTTCTAGAATTGTAACGAAGTGTCCGAATCATATCAAATCAACTCTAAATGACACTAAATTTTGCAGACAAATTCTAAATAGTATAGCGGACCAATTCCATGTCTCAAAACCATATTCTGTACCCGATAGCCAAAAGTCAACTTACGGTTAAACTTCTAAACCTCAAGTTGCCAATTTTCGGCAAAATAACACAAATCACCCTATAGACCTCCGAATTCGATTCTGGGCATACGCCCAAGTCCAAAATCACGATACAAAGCTATAGGATCCATCAAAATACCATTCCGGGGTCATTTTCATAAAAGTAAAAATTTGGTTAATATTGTTAACCTAGGCTTCTAAGCCAAGAACCAAATGGTCTAAACCAATGCGAAACCTTCCTGAAACGAAACCCATCAACCCCGTAAGTCATAAAACCACAAATGCACACGTATGAAGAATCAAAATAGGAAACGATGCACAAATACACAAAACGACCAGTTGGGCCATTACAGTAGCTGTGTTGTCTATCTTAACCACGATGGTTCCCAGCAGATAGTGCCTCCAAAGGCTTGAGCAATGGACGACAACCAATAATTCTTTTTTATGGGCGGCATAACATCGTCTTTCATCCTTCAATTTCCAGCTCTCATACTGGGGCTACTAGACATAGCCGCTTTCAATGTGTTGAAGGCCTCCGCTCGCTTAGGACCCCAATCCCAAGGCATGACTTTATTTAGGAGTTCTGTCAGTGGCAATGCAATGAGAGAGTAATTCATCACAAATCGCCGATAAAAGTTGCATACGCCAAGGAACGCCCTCAAGGCATGGATATCCTTAGGAGGCAGTCAATCTGTGATAGCCTGAATCTTTGGTTGGTCCATCTTTATCCACCCTTCCTCGATGACATGTCCGAGGAAGTCAATTTGTTTTTGGGAAATGCACATTTGGATAGCTTCACATATAATTCGTGCTCCCGCAGTCGGGCTAGGACCTTCTGCAGGTGCTCCAGGTGTTCCTCCAATGGTTTGCTCTATATCACAATGTCGTCCAAGTAGACCACTACAAACTCGTCAATGTACTCTTGGAAGACATGGTTCATTAAGGTGCAAAATGCGGCTGGAGCATTAGTCAAGCCGAATGGATTGACCAGGAAGTCATACGACCCATATATTGTCACACAGGTTGTCTTGTATTCATCCTTTAGCAATTCGGACTTGCCAGTAACCTGTCTTCAAGTCTATATTGGTGAACACTATATCACCACCGAATCTATAGAACAAGTCTTCCATTAGCGGAATAAGGGACTTGTTCTTCACGGTGATTTTCTTTAGGGCCTGATAATCTACACAGAGTCGTAGGGTGACATCCTGTTTCTTTTGGAATAACACAAGGGACCGATAAGGGGACTTGGAGGGCACAATGATCCCCACGTCTAGAATATCCGTCAACTATCTTTGAAGCTCGGTAAGTTCGGGTTGTGACATTCTGTAAGGCGCCCGGGCAGGTGGATTCATAACCGACACCAACTCAATCTCATGGTCCATAGTTTTCCTAGGCGGGAGTCACCTTGGCATGTCTTCTGGCATGACGTCTTCAAACTCCTTTAGCAGCTCTTTCACAGGTGCAGGAATAGGACTCGAAGAGCATTCTATATCTTCAATATAGAGGGTAGCCAGGAACGTAGGTTCATGTCTTTTGACTCCCTTCTTCAACTGTAGGGCCAAGATGTTCTCAATGACCATCTTTGTGGTTGTGCATGGGATAATACAGGGCATGGACCCATTTTCTCCCATCATGCGTAGCATATCGGCATAAGGGACATGAATAGTGTTGGTTTGCCGCATGAATTTCAACCCAACTATCAGCTCAAAGTCATCTATGATCACCACACACAAGTTGAATTTTCCTTCATAAGGACCAAGCTTCACGGGCACTCCTTTGGCTATTCCACCCACTGGCTCAGGCGGTGATTTGATAGCCTTGACACGACCTCTGCCCTTTCCTACAACTAGACCAAGGAGCTCTACTTGAGTTGAGGCTAAGTAGTTATGAGTAGCGCTCGTGTCTATCATCGCCCGAATGGGCTTGCCACTAACTTTCATCTCGACGAACATCAAGGTCTTCTCTTGGTTAAGAGGAGGCCCCTCCTCCGCCTTCTTTTTTCCATTATTGGTGGTTGGAAAAGGGTCCTTCTTCTTACGGATACCAGCACTAGTTCCCACTAAGGCCTCAAAATAGAACAAACAAGTATGTTGAAGGCACCTATTGGTTCTTTCTGGTTAGCATCATCTGTGTCGTCATCCCTCCCATCATCAAAAGTTTGATGGGAATTCATCTGTGCATGTGGACATTTATTGTTCTGATGTGGCCTGCCGCAATGACGACATCCTCAAGGAGGTGTCCTCCCCAGATCGTTGTTGTTATATGCATCAATATTGCTGCCTGAAGAAGGAGCCTTAGATTTGGTTGCACTCAGATCTCCTCCACTTCTGCTAGGGCCACCATTACTAGGTTGGTCCCCTTTATATCCCCCTCGGACAGGCAGCTGAGGCCTATCCTTCCTAGCTTTCACTTGATTGTCCCCAAGGTATTCCGTTGCTTGGATCGCCTTGGGTAAAATGTCTACCCTTTGTTTCCGCATCTCCATATGGGCATAAGGTTTCAAAACTTCCAAGAATGTGAAGAGTTTTTCATTGGGCCCCATATCCCATATGTTCAGCATGAGCGCGGAGAATTCCCGCAAGTAATCCCGCACTGACTTGGTCTAGCGGAGCTCCCATAGCTTTCTTTGTGTATTGTACTCAATATTTTCGGGTGAAGAACCGTAGGCATATGGCTACCTTCAGTTTTGCCCATTTCTCGAGAGTATCTTCATCGGCCCTAATGGCTTCGTATTTCACTTGCCACAAGAATTTAGTATCACCCTGAAGATACATGGCAGCAGTTGCTACCTTTTTTGTTTTTTCTAACTCCCCACGGCATCGAACTACTGTGTGATGTCGAAGATGAAGTTCTCCACTTATTTGGAATTCCAAGCCCCATTGTATGGTTTTGGCTCATGAATCTTCAACTTTTGTGGCACAGGGGCAAGGTTCACATCACCCTCGATCTGGTTTCTGCCTTCTCGAAGTAGGCCTTGTAGTGCAGCATTGACAATATTGAGTTGTCCTGTCAAGTTGTCTATGGTTTTCTGCATGGCAGTTACCCTGTCCACCTCTTGTGCCCTGATGTTTGGCTATAATTTCGTATTTTTAGTGCATTACTTACCGTACATTTAGGTGCATTAATACTAAATTATACTATACTTGTGCTTAAATGAGTCTATTTTATGCGTAGGTACGTTAAAGATGAAATTGGGAGCAAAGTAGAGATTTTATGTGTATTTTATGCACTACAAGAATGGCTCGTGATTATTTGATGATGAGAAATATTATAATGAGATAATGAAACAATGATTGAAGACAAAAGCAAAAGAAGACAAAATGAAACAAGCAAAGGAATTGAAAATAAAGAAACAGAAATACAAACGTGGAAGAAGGAAAAGTTAGGCAAAGCAAAGGAATTGAAACTAAGCAGAAACAGAACAGGCGTAGCAACAAATTTTGCTTGCGAAATACTTCGTGTCGCACAGTGGAAACCGCGCGTCAGAGGTTGCGCCGCCAGGGGTATAGCGAGGTGGACCAGGCTTTTTGCCTCGCGAGGGTGTTCCGAATTTTTAAAGCCTATTTTGTCTCCTTTTTGGTTTTGGACTTGGTTATTTCGTCTAGGTTTTTTTTCCTACACATATAAATAGTCTTTAAACACCATTTTGACTGATGATTGGACCTAAGGAGGCAAAAACACACTAGGAGTAAGGCGGAGAATTCTTCTACAAGTTTTTTACTTCCTTCTTCCTATTTCCATTATTAGTTATGAATTCTGGTATTATAGTTTTGCATACTATTATGAATAGCTAATTTGTTATCTAGAGTTTTGATAGAACCTTTTGTAGGAAATATTCTTATTATGTTTTTATATAATTGAGCTGTTGGATTTTTCTACTTGTTCAACTACGTGTTTATTATTGTTGATTGAACGGGCATCAATTGACTGTGCTTATTTAGTATGTATTGCTTAGAAAAAGGGTATATATTTAGGTTGTTGTTGAACAACATCACTCCTGACGTATGTGAGGAATCAATACGAAGGGTTTAAAGGTGGGATTAGGAATAACTAAACTTTGGTGCTATCTTAGTGAGCAATAAACTAGTGCCAGCTAGCGTAGTTCGGAAGAATATGTCTAGTAAATTGTGGTAGTTGCTCGAAAGAGAATTATGACAGCCGAAGTACTCACGGTCGGTAGAAAATACTTAGGCGAAATTATAGAAGGCATAGCAGGAAGGATTCCGACAATTGGAAAAATCATAACTCTAGACCTCCTTAGTCTTGTCTCAAATTTCATTCGTGTTAGTTGATAATTTTACTGCTTTATAATAGTTGTTAGTTAATTAGTTAGAAATAAATATTATATTCTCTATAATTAGGAAATTATTTGGACTTGTGTTTCTTAGCAATATTGAACATCTGTAGCTAAGCCTTAGTTCTCTGTGGGATTCGACTCTGGACTTGTAAACTGGATTATATTTACCACGACCACTTAGTCCTTTTTATAAGGCATAGTTGGGCATGATCAAATTTTGGCGTCGTTGCCGGGAAACTAACGGTGTAGTTGTAGGTGTACATATTGCTAGGTTTCAAGCTTGAACTTTATTTTGTGTTGTTTTGTTTTTTTATTTATTCTACTTGTTGGTTTGAGAAACATGACACCTTGGAATTATGGGAGTTTAGATGTTAGTAATTATACTATTGATTCTCATATATATTGTGAAGAAAACCACTTGTGGCAAAATTATCAAAATATTCTCGAGAGCGAGTTATGTGCACCAACTCAATCTTATGTGTGGAATATATGTGATGTTTGTGGTGGTCAAGATGGCCACTTTTATGATTGTACTTGTATTTCTTATCCTCCCCCAACCCCTTATTATGATGGTTCTACATTTTTATGTGAAGTTAATAGGAACAAAGAACCCGGGGACGTTGACCTGAAGGAGATCAAAGATAAGTTGAAGTGCCTTGTGGAACAATATGATGAGAAACCACTGCAGATACAAAGGCAAGAGGCAACTGTTCACAACTTGGAGGCTCAAGCGAATAAACTAATTGAACCTTGTAAAGTACAACATGCTTACAGTGTGGATAGTAGCCAAGAAGAGCATGAATTGGCTGCAGAAATTGCCATTATAATGGAGGAGTTGAGAGTAGAATATGACCAAACCAACCAACTAGAATTTGATGACGTCAATGTTGAAGAAGTGGTACTGGAGTCAATTGAGGACCTTACAGATACAATTTTAATTGATTCCAGTTTGTGGCAATAAGAGGAGGTCGATAACAAGTTGAATTTTCAGCGCATTGGTCCTCACTCCAATCATTTTCGACATTGTGCTCGGAAGGAGGTATGGAAATTGATCTATATGAGCTAATTCAAGAGTCAAAGGAAGAGGTGGTTGAGCCTTATATTCTGAAAGTTTCAAGGCTATCTAGGCAAGGTGACACTTCTCGGTTGGAAGCCAAAAAGTGCATAAAGAATCACTTAATTTTTGGATCGCAACAATTTGTATCGCCCCAAGAGCATAATCATAGAGCTTAATCAAAACTTGGGGTCCAATTCATTAGTTCGAAGTGGAGGCAGAACGTAATTCGCGTCGTGCCGCGACGTTAAATTAAGCACTTGTTGGAAGGCAACCTAACTTTACTTTTTTTTATTATTATTGTATTATTCTTGTAGTGTTGTTTTTTATTTCTCTAGGAGCATGAGAAGCAAGACCATTGGAAGAAAGCAAAAGCAAGTGAGATGGTTAGAACTAAGTCTGGGGTGCCCGCACAAAGAACCAAGTATGAGAGAAGTCTGAGTACCCCATGAGATGTTAGTGCTTCGGTCTTTGGCCTACCAACGAGTTTCTGTTAACCTCTTGTATTTATGGGTGTGTATTGGGGACAATGCATAATTTTAAGTATGGGGTGAGGAGATTATCTGGGTGACTTTCAATGCTATTTTAGTTGTGTTAGTTTAATTCATTAATTTGTTTTTTTGGAAAATAGAAAAGATTGGACTTTTCCCGACGATGAATCTCCTAGACAGCTTTTTTGAGGGATTTATATCTAAAAACAAAATTCGTTGTAGGTAGTGTAATAATCCCCCGTGAGTTTTCTTTGTGGCTTGATTATTTTCCATGGGATGTAGTTTGAACCAGGTCATATTTTTTTATTTTTAGAGTAGAATAGGATTTAAGGAATAAAAGAAGGAAGATGAAATTCCGAGGTGCTTTTTGACTTGTTTAATAGTAGCATATTTAGGCTCTAACATATGTATTACCTTCCCTATAGTTTGCAATTGCTTATGATGCCTTATTGAGTCAGCTAGCAGGTCTATTGATGCATATGTCTCATTTTCTTGGCTCGTGTTTACTTTGTGCTTAATGCTTAATATTTTGTGACTCCGTGAATACTTGCAATTATTTGAGAATCAGAATGAAACCGTCCTTAGTGAGTCATGTGCCATGTATGGTGAGAAATTTTATAGTCCCTGTCATTACATTAGAGTCTAGAACTTGCCCGGCATGTGAGTTGTAGCGAAATTTTAGGTTTTGCTCGATTTGAAAAATAATTTTAGGCTTTATTTGATGTTTTTGAACTTAATGCTTACCACAAATAAAAATTATCCCTAGCCAACCCTTTTGAGACTATAGACGTTTAATTGGCAACCACATTACAATCCTATACCCCTTTGTTCTAAATTTTTATTATTTTGATCCTTTTACCTCTTAAAGTACTTTAATTGTGAAATGAGCGCTAGAAGAAGTAAGGACTAAGTGTGAGGTGGCTTTCGAGTGGAACCAATGAAAGAAAGAAGGGTGCACTTATTTTTTAAAGTAATACACCACTACCGGAAACTGAAAAGGGAAAAACAAGAGTAGAAAAAAAAAGAGAGAAGAAAAAAGGAAAAAATATAGATGAATAAATTATTGTCTTGTTCTTGCTAGTGGAATATAAAGTAAAGTAGTGCTTAAAAAAAGAGAAAATATTTTTGGGGTGTGATCTTGTTTGTGAAATTGAAGTGGATTGAGTAATTTGCGCTTAAAGTTATTACGTGATGTGTTAAAGTGCTTGGGAGGATGAACCACTAATCCAAAATATATCTTAAGCTTCCCTTAGCCCACGTTACAACCATGAAAGAGTCCTAACTGATTTTAATTTGAGCAAGCCTGCATTAGTAGAGGTTTACATAATGGGCAAGCTTATGGTACTTTGTGCATGCATGTGACTTCTTTATGAGAGTGAGGAATTTATTTGATTTATCTGAGTCCTTAAAATATAATTGAGCATTTGATTTGAATGTGTGGATTCAACTTACTCTCATGTTCTTGTTGTGAGGGCACATGGTCTCACGAGGGATAGGTAATATTATTAGACTTCTCTCTATGATGTTTGGTGTTCAAGCCATGGGTGCATTGTGAAATTGAGTTGGTTTTTTAGGCTACGATTGTTATGAGCATATTGTCTTTATTTGCATTTTTTTGAAGTATGGTATAAGAAATGGGAAGTATATGTGATTGCATATGCTAAGGTTTAATTGTTGCTATTTGTTGCTATCAACCATGGTCATTGGTGTAGTATGCCTCAATTGTGTAAAAACAAAGTGCTCAAGGATAGTGTGAATTGTTAATTGACTCGACGACGAGCAACATTTAAGTGTGGGGTAGTGATGTTTGGCTATAATTCCGTATTTTTAGTACATTACTTACCGTACATTTAGGCGCTTTAATACTAAATTGTACTATATTTGTACTTAAATGAGTCTATTTTATCCGTAGATACGTTGAAGACGAAATTGGGAGAAAAGTAGAGATTTTATATGTATTTTATGCACTACAAGAATGGCTCATGATTATTTGATGGTGGAAAATATTATAATGAGATAATAAAACAATGATTTAAGAAAAATGATTGAATACAAAAGCAAAATAAGACAAAATGAAACAAGCAAAGGAATTGAAAATAAAGAAACAGAAATGCAAACGTAAAAGAAGGAAACGTTAGGCAAAGCAAAGGAATTGAAACTAAACAGAAACAGAACAGGCGTAGCAACGAATTTTGCTCGCGAAATACCTCGCGTCGCACAGTGGAAACTATGCGTCAGAGGTTGCGCCGCCAGGGGTTTAGCGAGGTGGACCAGGTGTTATGCCTAGCGAGGGTGTTTCGGATTTTTAAAGCCTATTTTGTCTCCTTTTTAGTTTTGGACTTGGTTATTTCATCTAGTTTTTTTTCCTACACATATAAATAGTCATTAAATACCATTTTGACCGAGGATTGGACCTAAGGAGGCAAGAACACACTAGGAGCAAGGCGGGAAATTCGTCTACGAGTTTTTATCTTCCTTTTTTCTATTTCCATTATTGATTATGAATTCTAGTATTGTAGTTTTGCATACTATTATGAATAGCTAATTTGTTATCTAGAGTTTTGATAGAACCTTTTGTAGGATAAATTCTTGTTATGTTTTTATATAATTGAGTCGTTGGATTTCTCTACTCGTTCAACTACATGTTTATTGTTATTGATTGAATGGGCATCAATTGACTGTGCCTATTTAGTATGTATTGCTTGGAAAAGGGTAAATATTTAGGTTGTTATTGAACAACATCATTCCTGACATATGTGAGGAATCAATACGAAGGATTTAAAGGTGGGATAAGGAATAACAAAACCTTGGTGCGATCTTAGTGAATAGTAAACTAGTGTCAGCTAGCGTAGTTCGGAAGAATATGTCTAGTAAATTGTGGTAGTTGCTCGGAAGAGAATTATGATGCCCGAAGTACTCACGGTCGGTAGCAAATACTTAGGCAAAATTATATAAGGCATAGCAGGAAGGATTCTGACAATTGGGAAACTCATAACTCTAGACCTCCTTAGTCTTGTCTCAAATTTCATCCTTGTTAGTTGATAATTTTATTGCTTTATAATAGTTGTTAGTTAATTAGTTAGAAATAAATATTATAATCTCTATAATTAGAAAATTATTTGGACTTGTGTTTCTTAGCAATATTGAACAACTGTAGTTAAGCCTTAGTTCTCTGTGGGATTCGACTCCGGACTTGTAAACCAGATTATATTTACAACGACCGCTTAGTTCTTTTTATAAGGCATAGTTGGGCGTGATCATGCCCTATATGCTAAATCCTCGGTACGCTCCTATTGGAGGCCCTCAAATTTGCCAAAGATTTTGGCTGCCTTTGTGGCTGCCATTTGCCAGTCTCCTTCAGAGTAGCGACTGATGTTCGCAATGTCACCTTCGGCCTGCCGCATCCTGCGGTCCAGGTCGTCACCCCTTTGCACTAGGATGGTTCTTTGATCAGGTATTGTATTCACGATGGGTGGTAATACGTCAAATGTCTCTTCAAGGGCCGCAATGCGGTCCCCATAATTCACCATGGTCATAAATGGTGGTAATGGAAATGTGTTCCCTCGTCCGATGTCGAGCCTAGGCTTTGATACCATTTGTTACATGGTGCCTTCCTGATATTCCTTGAAAAGGCGACGTAAGGCTAAGCATCCGATATCTGTGTAATTTCTATTAGCCAACTGGGTCCCCTCCGTATGCTAGACGAGATTGTCAATGACGTACGGAAAAACTAATGTCAAGAGCAATTGTGAGAATATAAAAGAGAATTGAGAATGAAAAAAATCTTGATTTGATTAATGAAAGCTATTACAGAAAAGTAACGCAGTATCGAGGGGGAGAGACACCAGTATAGAGAATTGTTTGCTTGCTAGAAAGTTTGATTGCTTGATCCCTCCCTAATTGTACTTAAAAAAATAAACCAAAGTTACAGGAGTTGACATAACTAAGATAGAGAGACATAATGGAAATACATAAAGTAAAACTACTTTATATTTACAATAGAAATGACTTAGATTCCTACAAAGCAGAAGTAGGTCCGTTGGAAGTAACCTTGTCTATAGCATCAGAGTCTGAGCGCACGGCGTTGTTGGCACTGTCTGCGACTGGACGCTGGCGAGGGTTATCAGTTGAGCAACATAGGCACATGCGCGCTTGTCACTTGGCGCGGACAAGACCACGAGGTTGTTCATGGTGCAAGGCATTGGGAGGCTTGCCATGACGCTATGGGCGTGTCCAAGGGGTCATGGGTCATGGCTGGAAAGCCGCCCATGACAATATGCATGAAAGTCCGTGAAATAGGGTTGTGTGTATGTATAACGGAGTATTAAACAGTTCAACCTTTATTTTATGATTAGTTCTACCAAAATATATAACATCAACTCTCCACTTCCTTCTAGTTTTCTTGTCAGCCTAAAGTTGCATGTGGTGATTTTTCACATGTTGTGTATGCAATGCATCTAATTCAAATACTATTGTCTCCATAAATTATGGTCATAATTTAATTTATCTTCAAAAATATTTCTCATATCAAAAGAATCAATATAGCGGCTACGGTTAATGTTAAATATGTATGTGTCCTACACACTCAAGAAATGTGACTAAGATATTTATTTCTTGTAGAAAGAATATTCCCAATTTTGATTATTGGTCAACAAAGGCGGATCCAGAATTTGATGACTACGGGTGCCACTATTTCAATGCAAACAGACCACTAGGAAGAAGATTGAATTAAGGTATACATTTTTAGATTAATTCGGTTCGATTCTGTCACAGCCCAAAATCTCACCTTGAGAATCATGATGGCACCTAGTCTCTAGGACTAGGTAAGCCTAACACATGCTGAGTTATTAATAGATTTAAACCATTTAATCATCAAATATAACTGATAGAGGACATAACTAAACTAAAAATGATCAACAGTTGTACACATTTCCCAAAACAGGTAGTAGGAAGTCATAAGCTCTACTGAGTCTACTATAAATATTCTAATTACAACACTATTCTGGAACGAAGGTAACAGTAGTAATGAAAGACAACAAAAGGTGACTATGAGGCCTGCGAACGCACTGGCAGGTATATCTTGAACTCTTCACGGTAAATCACAAGCAGCTAACTAACGTCTGGCACATTTCGAGGTACCTAGATATGCACAAAAATATGCAGACGCATAGCATGAGTACACCACAGCAGTATCCAGTAAGTATCAAGACTAACCTCGGTGGAGTAGTGACGAGGTACAGTCAAGACACCTACTAGACATAATAACATGTGCAAAATATTAATATAAAGCTAATAAAGGTGCTGATATCAATGTAAAGCTAAAACATGAAAAGAATAACAATATAATACTAGCAATGGAAGATAGAAACAACAAATAGCAACAAGGAGTAACAGGTGATAATGCATCAAGTAACCAGGACACAGATAAAGTACCAGTGAAACCAACTAAGGAAAACCAATGACAACCTAATAATCAACTATTCTATCGCAAGGTTTACATAAGAATCACCCCAATGCTCATAGTCACAAATCACGAGTCCCAAATCAAAACTTCTAATTACATGGCATCTCGTGGCCACATTATCAATCACAACCGTACGGATAACTCACGTGCCAATACCACAAATACCTCAGATCTGCATGAACAACTCACATGCCACTAGTAACAATACCTCATATCTGTACGGACAACTCACGTGAAAATAGTAACATTATCTCACATTTGCACGGACAACTCACGTGTCAATAGTAACATTATCTCATATTCGCACGGACAACTCACATGCCAATAGTAATAATATCTCATATCCGCACGGACAACTCGCGTGCCATTAGTCCAATCCACACACATAAGGTAGGTATACAAGAATACACGTACATGATCAATGAACATCAAGATTCATATTCCTAGACTGATATAGGTGATATGTTACGGTGTATGCTTGTGCAAGTGTACTTTCACAACTCAAGTCAACAGGTAAAATTCAGAGATACCGAGTAGCACATTGGAAACAACACAACAAAACCCGTAATATGCATAACACACACAAAAAAGTCATCCCATCACATAAACATCATCAAGCAATCATAAATCAACTCCGACATAGGCCACCTTGTCTCAGCGCGTGTGCAATAATAAAGTAAATACCCGCCTTATCTCACCACACGTGCATCAATAATTATCCCACCTTGTCTTGACACACACACACA
>AWOL01S0235873.1:0-21493 GCA_000715115.1 Nicotiana otophora | reverse complement strand
ATTAAGAGTAAGATAAAAGTTTAAAATATCAAGATTAGACCTAAAAGAAATATTTACGCTAAATAGTATAGAATTTGGATGTGGTAAAAAAATTAGGTGTTCACACCGCCTGGACCTATCCAGAAAGCGCGGACTATAGCACACTAAAGTTTGGGAATCAAATGAAATTCTAGTTTTATGGCCCTAAAATGCAAAAAATGAAACGTTCATGGCGTGGCGGTGACTAATGTTTTTATGTCATTTTTGATGGCCCGAAAAATTTTAGGCGATACGGATCCAATCGACTGAGCCCATACATAAGGCATGGGCTATAACACTCAAACATCTGGGAATCAGGCGGAATTCCAATTTTATGGCCCTAAAATTCCAAGAAATGAGGAACGGTCATGGCGAAGCGATGAGTATTGTTCCTTAGGTCATTTTTTATAAGCCGACAAAATTTTAGCCGATTCAGGTCTGGTCGCCCGGATGCATGCAGATGTCATACAAAAATCTGGGAATGGTGTGTAATTCCTCTTTTATGGCCCTAAAACATCAAAAAATGAGATCGGTTATGGCCAAGCGATGACTATCGTTCCTTAGGTCATTTTTGATGGGCCGACAAAATTTTAGGCTATTCGAGTCCGATCGCCCGGATGCATGCAGATGGCGTGGGCTATAGCACACGAAAATCTGGAAATGGTGCGGAATTCCTGTTTTATGGCCCTAAAACGCCAAAAAATGAGGAATGATCATGGAGAAAGGATGACTATTGTTCCTTAGGTCATTTTTGATGGGCCGACAAAATTTTAGGCTATTCGAGTCCGATCGCCCGGATGCATGCAGATGGCGTGGGCTATAGCACACGAAAATCTGGAAATGGTGCGGAATTCCTGTTTTATGGCCCTAAAACGCCAAAAAATGAGGAATGATCATGGAGAAAGGATGACTATTGTTCCTTAGGTCATTTTGTATAGGCGGAATTCCAATTTTATGGCCCTAAAATTCCATAAAATGAGGAACGGTCATGGCGAAGCGATGAGTATTGTTCCTTAGGTCATTTTTTATAGGCCGACAAAATTTTAGACGATTCAGGTCCGGTCTCCCGGATGCATACAGATGGTGTGAGCTATAGCACACAAAAATCTGAGAATGGTATGTAATTCCTCTTTTATGGCCCTAAAACGCCAAAAAACGAGATCGATCATGGCCAAGCGATGACTATTGTTCCTTAGGTCATTTTTGATGGTCCGACAAAATTTTAGGCTATTCGAGTCCGATCGCCCAGATGCATGTAGATGGCGTGGGCTATAGCACACGAAAATCTTGGAATGGTGTAGAATTTCTGTTTTATGGCCCTAAAATGCCAAACAATGAGGAACGATCATGGAGAAGCGATGAATATTTTTCCTAGGTCATTGTTTATGGGCCAAAATATGTTTAGGCGAATAGGGTCCTGTAGCCCGGATATATGCAAATGGCGTGAGCTATAACACTCGAAAATCTAGGAATGGTGCGAAATTCCTGTTTATTGCCTTAAAATGCCAAAAAATAAGGAACGGCCATGGCGAAGCGGCGGCTATTGTTCCTTAGGTCATTTTTGATGGGCTGGAAAATTTTTAGACGATTTTGGTCTGGTCGTCCAGAAGCATTCAGATGGCGTTGGCTATAGTACACAGAAATCTAGGAATGGTGTGAAATTCCTATTTCATGTCTCAAAAATGTCAAAAATGAGGAACGGTCATGACGAAGCAATGACTATTATTCCTTAGGTCATTTTTGAGGGGACGATAAAATTATAAGCAATTCGGGTCCGTTCGTTGCATGTAGATGGCGTTGTCTATAAAATACAAAAATATGGGAAAGGTGCGGAATTCCAGTTATAGGGCCCTAAAATACCAAAACACGAGGAACGATCATGGAGAAGTAATGACTATTGTTCCTTAGGTTGTTTTCTATAGGCCGGCAAAATTTTAGGCGATTCGGGTCTGGTTGCCTGGATGCATGTAGAAGGTGTGGGCAAACGAAAATCTAGGAATCAAGCAGAATTCTAGTTTTATGGCCCTAAAATGCCAAAATATAAGGAACGATCATTGCGAGGTGGTGACTATTGTTCAGTAGGTCATTTTTTATAGTCCGAAAAAATTTTAGGCGATCCGTGTCCTGCCGCCCAGGACCATGCAGAAGTCATGCGATATAGCACACGAAAATCTGGGAATCGGGTAGATTTTCGATTTTATGGCCCTAAAATACCAAAACATAAGGAGAAGTCATGGGAAGCAGTGACTATTATTCTTTAAGTCTTTTTTGATGGTCTGACAAAATTTTAGGTGACCTGGGTACGGTCCCCCCCGCCTATGTAGAAGGCGTGGGTTTCAGTACACGAAAATCTGGGAATCGGCAAAATTCTTGTTTTATGAACCTAAAATGCCAAAATACGAGGAACGGTCATGGCGATGTGGGGACTATTGTTCCTTAAGTCATTTTTGATGATCCGACAAGATTCTAGGCGATCTGGGTCCGACTACCCGGGCACATGCAGAAGGCGAGGGCTATAGCATATGAAAATCTGGGAATCACCCAGAATTTCAGTTTTATAGCCCTAAAATGCCAAAAAACGAAAATGTAGGAATCAAACGGAATTCCAATTTTATGACCCTAAAAACTCCAAAAACGAAGAAGGGTCATGGCGAGGCGGTGAATTTTGTTCCTTATGTCAATTTTGATGGTCCGGCAAACCTTTAAGTGATCCGAGTCTGGCCGCCCGAGCCCATACAGAAGTCGTGGGCTATATAGCACACAGAAATCTAGAAATCGAACGGAATTATAGTTTTATGGCCCTAAACACCAAGAAATGAGGTACAGTCATGGCGAGGTGTTCTTTAGGTCATTTTTGATGGTTCAACAGAATTTTAGGCTATCTGGGGCCACCCGCTCGGGCCCATGCAAAAGGCGTGAGCTATAGAATACGAAAATCTAAGAATCGGGTCAAATTTCGGTTTTATGGCCCTAAGTCGCAAAAGATTAGGAACGGTCATGACGAGGTGGTGACTAGAGTTCCCTAGGTCATTTTTGATGGGCGGAAAAGTTTTAGGCAACTTGAATCCGGCCTCCCGAGCCCATGCAGAATGCATGGGCTATAGCACACAAAACTTTGGAAATCGAGTAAAATTCCAGTTTTATGGCTCTAAAATGCCAAAAATGAGGAAATGTCATGGAGAGGCGATGACTATTGTTCCTTGGATCATTTTTGATGGACCGACAAAATGTTAGATGACCCGGGCTCGGTCGCCTAGGCTCATGCAGAAAGTGTGAGCTATAACACATGAAAATCTAGAAATCTGGCAGAATTCCAATTTTATGGCCCTAAAACGCCTCGCCATGAGTATGATGAGGTATTGACTATTATTCCTTAGATCATTTTTTATGATTGAAAAAAATATTAAGCGATCTAAGTCCGGCTGCCCGGGCTCATACATAAGGCGTGGACTATAACACACGAAAATTTGGAAATCAGACAGAATTCTAGTTTTATGGCCCTAAAACACCAAAAAACGAGGAACGATCATGGCAAGTCGGTGACTATTGTTACTTTGGGCATTTCCGATGGTCTAGTAAAATTTAAGGCGATCCAAGTCCATCCACCCGAGCCCACGTAGAAGGCATGATATAGCACCGAAAAATCTTGGAATCGGGCGAAATTCCCATTTTAGACGATCCGGGTACGGCCGCCCAGGCCATGCAGAAGGCGTGGGCTATGACATATGAAAATCTAGGAATCAGGCGGAATTTCAGTTTTATGGTGCTAAAACACCAACGAGGAATGGTCATGGCAATGCAGTGACTATTATTCCTTAGGTCGTTTTTGATGGACTGGCAAAAGTTTAGGCGATCCGGGTCTGGTTTCCTGGGACCATGCAGAAGGCGTGGGCTATAGCACATGAAAATCTAAAAATCGGGCAGAATTCCAGTTTTAGGGGCCTAAAACGCCAAAATACAAGGAACCATCATGACGAGGTGGTGTCTACTGTTCCTTAAATCTTTTTTAATAGTCCGGAAAAATTTTAGGCGATCTCGATCCGCTCGCTAGGGCCCATGTGGAAGGCGTGAGCTATAGCATACGAGAATCTATGAATTAGGCAGAATTCCAGTTTTGTGGCCCTAAAATAACAAAAAAGAGTAACGGTCATGAAGACGCGATGACTATTATTCCTTAGGTCGTTTTTAAGGTCCAGATAAATTTTAAGCGAGGCGGGTCCGTACACCCGGGCCCATGTAGAAGGCGTAGACTATAGCATATAAAAATTTAAGAATCCGGTGTAATTCTAATTTTATGGCCCTAAAACGCCAAAACATGAGGTACGGTCATGGCGAGACGGTGATTATTGTTCCTTAGGTCATTTTTTATGGTCCGATAAAATTTTTGGCGATCCGGATCTGGCCATTCGGATCCATGCAGAAGGCGTGGACACGAAAATCTAGAAATCGAGCAGAATTCCATTTTTATGGCCCTAAACACCAAAATATGAGTAACGGTCATGGCGAAGCTGTGACTATTATTCCTTAGGACATTTTTGATTGTCCGACAAAAGTTTAGGCAATCCGGGTCTGGCCACCGGGCCCATGCAAAAGGCATGGGCTTTTATGGCCCTAATATAATAAAAATGAGGAACAGTCATGTGGAGGCTACGACTATTGTTCCTTAGGTAGGTTTTGATTATCCGAAAAAATATTAGGCGATCTAAGTCCGACTGTCCGGGCCCATGCAGAAGGCATGTGCTATAGTACATGAAAATCTAGGAATCGAGCAAAATTTCAATTTTATCGTCCTAAAACGCCAAAAGCGAGTAATAATCAAGGCGAGGCAGTGAATATTATTCCTTAGGTCATTTTTGATGGGCTGGGAAAATATTTGGCGATCCGGGTCTAACCGCCCGTGCCCATGCATAAAGAGTGGGCTATAGCACATGAAAATCAGGGAACCAGGCGGAATTTCAATTTTATGGCTCTAAAATGCAAAAACGAGGAACAGTCATTGCGAGGCGGTGACTATTGTTCCTTAGGTCATTTTTTATGGTTCGACAAAATTTTAGGCGATCCAAGTCCGCCCGGCCGGCCACATCACACGAAAATCTGGGAATCAGACAAAATTCCTGTTTTATGACCCTAAAACCCCCAAAAATGAGGAATGGCCATGGCGAGGTAGTAACTATTCTTCCTTAGGTGGTTTTTGATGATCCAAAAATTTTTAGGCGATCCGGGTCTGGTCGCCCGGGCCCATGCGGAAGGCGTGAGCTATATCATATGAAAATATAAGAATCAAGCAAAATTTCAGTATTATGACCCTAATACGCCAAAAACGAGGAATAGTCATGGCAAAGCACTGACTATTGTTCCTTAGGTTATTTTTTATAGGCAACCCGGTGCACTAAGCTCCCGCTATGCGCGGGGTCCGGAAAAGGGCCAGACCATAAGGGTTTACTATACGCATACTTACCCTGCATTTCTACAAAGGTCGTTTTTATGGTCTCGCAAAATTTTAGGCGATCCGGGTCCGACCTCTCAGGACGATAAAAATCTGGGTATCAAGTGAAATCCCAGTTTTATGGACTTAAAATACTAAAAAATGAGGAACAAGCATGGAGAGACGGTGACTATTGTTCTTTATGTCATTTTTATGGTCCCGATCCGGGTCCGGCAAAATTTGACGAGCTCAAACACAACGAAATTAACGCTCGCTAGCCAAAGATAGTATAGTTATGATTATCGTCTCCACGAGGATTGGATTTAAATAATGATCAAGTAATTTCTAGCTTAACACTATTCAGGATAATTGGCATGTTGGTTGGTATGATTAACAACTAAAATTAACTATGAAACTAAAACAATTAACAATAGATTATTGAAAGACAAGAGTTGAGCAACACCGAAATATTAACGGGAGAAATAAGAGTCGTGACATGATATGTGTAAGATAGTTATTTTGGATCTAACTCTAGTTCAATTTACTATAATGTTCTAATGATTCTCACGAATTCACTCGATGATTAGTTCAAACGTGTAGCCAAGACTCCTCTCTAGATAAAATCTCTATGAGATGAACTAATATAAAGCCGTGTGAAAATATGCAAGAATACTTTAATGGATTAGTCTTTAGGAAAACATCTCTTGAATATTATCCTAACTCGATTTAATCAACAATTCAACAAGCTCTTTTAATTACTTAAAAGAATCACTGAATTAAACCAGACAAAATAACGCAAAGATAATCATCAAAATATTCCTCTTTCGATTAAATAAACCGGTAAATAAAGTTGCAATCAATTCAAAGCTCCATAAACGAATTAAAATTTACAAATATCAATCAAAATACCATATCCGTTTAACTCTAAGGTAAACTACTCCATAATCATGGAGAAAGTTGAATAATAAGAAAACATAAATTCAATCCAAACTCGGGTGTTGAGTAGAGGAAAGAATGATGAATCCTTGTGCTTTGAGTTTCCAATGCTCTTCAAATCTTTCGTAGGTCAAAAGTCCCTTCAAAAATATCTTTTTGGTGTATTTATACCATGTAAATGTAGGACCAGATGAAACTACACTTTCCAAGACGAAACAGGAAAATAATCTTAGAAATTTGTACAAGCGTCGCACCATGCGCCGCCCCATGGGTTTACATAGAACTTGATAATCCATATGCTACTCTTCTACTCCCACTTCGGTTAAACCATCTCCCTCAAGTAACTGCTTGACCTATGCTTTTCATACTTGACCTGCTAGTAATTCAACCACTGCGAGACACCTCACACCATGTCCTTCCTCATCCTTCGCTACCCAAATGCTGCCTCAAATCAAAATCCATCTCTGCAGTACCTGAACTAATAAATTTCTACTAACTCTAAACCCCCTAGAAGATCATCTTTCTCGAGCCATCAACATTAGAAACACCGATTCGATCCCGAAATCGCTACATACTGCTATCTCTGACAACCGCTTCTCAGACACCATTTCACAGTACCCTGCCCCGTAGGTAAATAAAAGAAGACCATAACACCGGCGAACCATAATACATTCAAACTAGGACACGACACCACATCACAGATGAAAATTACACCACGCTCAAAAATACCAAGTCCGATTGCCTGAACATTCATAGTCCGATTGCCTTTTCTTTGCTGGAATTAAACACTGAACCTCTAAATTATGAGCTGAGAAATCCTCATTTCAAGTCATTCATTGCCTCTACATATAAGCTAGTACCCCATAATTACACCAACACCGTGCAATAACAACGCATGAACATCATAGCAATTTGTGCAGAGTCTTGAAACCATAGGGAATACAGATACCGAGTTGGAACAAAAGAACATCCTTCTGCAAGGCGACGATAATAGCATGCCCGAACTCGCAGGGAAAAACATCCTGCTCCATGTCTGTAGTACCAGTACAACTCCTCGATGTCCAAGTGATAACACGTGCTTCACGTCGCGTAAGATTGAGCAGGAAGGAAATAAAGGCATAAGCCTCAAAGGAATCAAACCGCACGAAGAGAAAATCAAGAAGGAAAGTGCTCCTAACAGCACTGTAGCCTCTCGAAAATAAGTACAGACGTCTCCGTACCGATCTACAAGACTCTACTAGACTTGCTCATGACTCGTGAGACCTGTGAGCACCTAATGTTTGCCCTAATATAAAATTACTCCTAAAAATCCAAAAACAATATCTTTAAATTATTTTTCTATATCTTTGCTTAGTTAGCTTTGTGCGTATTCATGTTTGATGCAATTTTAAGTTGAATTTTAAATCCTAAAGAAAATACAAAAATATTTTGAATTTTTACATTTTTAAATTTTAATTGCATAATTAATTGCATTTGTAAAACACTAAAATACCAAAAATATATTAGTAACCCTACATGCATTTGTTAGCTAAATAAATTAGTTAATTGTAGAAAAATAGGTCATTAGGTTAATTTTGCAAATTAGTTGGAATTAGGAGTGTTAAATAAATTGATTAGTCTTGCAAAATACAAAGAAAGAAAAGCGAATGCTATGTGGTCTCATTACAGCTTTGGGCTAGGTGCTTCTAGTGGCCCATTTTTCTTCCATTCGCCCCAACCCGCTATCCGCCGGCCCAATATCCCCCTTCATCTCTAAAATAGACCATAATTTGACCTCTCTTTCAAAAAGAGCTTAGAGAACGGACACCCCCTCTTGAAAAACCCTAGCGCCGCCTTCTCCCTCCTCTTCTCTCTCACACGCCATACTCATGGATTCGCCTCACCATCTGCAGTGTCGTTTTTGAGATTTGAAGTCCAGGGTAGCTAAAAACACAAGACCAACAGTTGAAGATACTCCAAATGCTTAAAAAATGCTAGTTTAGATCTGTAGCTTCAAAGAGCTATTCGGTTTTCTTTGATTTCTTGGTCAATCTCTGGGCTTTAGAGTGATTTAACTCTCAAATTGCTGCCGAGTGCTGCTGATTCACTTCATTACTGAGCTCCGAATCCGCTGATTTTCTATAGCCCGTATTTGGCAAATTCTGATCATTTCTCTGCATCCTAGGTACATTACCTCAAACCTGTAATTTCTCTTTGATTGATGATGAATTTCTAAACTTGTTTCTAGCTCATTTGTTACAATTTGTTGAATCTGTTGCCTCAATTTAGTTTGAGCATAAGTGGATTATCCACAAATTCAGTAGAGATGTGATACTTGTTTATTGGAATCTGATCTTATGACAATTTTGTGAGTTTGATTCAAATGGGCGTTGCAACGTTTGGTTTAGCTAATACCTAAAACAGGCTATAGATCTAAACAATAATCGTGAATTAAGTTCTATGATTTGTTGAACAATCTGTGAATATCAAATGTTATTTTTGAGGTGTAGTTGATGATATGTGCACCATCTCTAAATTTAGCTGTTAAACCTCGGTCTTGTGACTATGTTCATTTTGGAATAATATGCACTAGATTCTGATTTGCCGGAATAATCCAATCCTGGTATATCGAGAAGCTATTTGGACGAAATGAAAACTATATAGCCTGGAGATGTGTATGTGTTTTCTATGGAGAATGTGTAATGGAAGAATGAAATTAGTTTCTTTTAGATTAGTGTATCTTGTAATTTATGACGCTAATTGTCAGATTCCTTTGTCATAGAATGTGTTTGTCTGGCATTGATGTCAATCCCATTTGATCAAATTATAAGCAGTTCCTCGGCAATATTTGAGCCTGCACACTTGATATTCAGCTTTTAGAAAAATAATTATCTTATAAACATTTGTAGCTTGCTTTATGCGCGTAAATAAATCATCATGACTATGGGTACGATTTCCGTGGCATAGTCAGATACATAGTCCCCAATTCGAGTGTGCGTTTCACGTGACTCGGCCATAACTTCGAATTAATAATAAAACTAAACATGTTATAAATCGCGGGTGCATTTCATGTGACGCGATTCGCAATGTATTCAAAAATAATAAGTGCGTGACATCGCAACTTATTTAAATAAACTCCATAAATAATTAAAAGTGGTTAGAAAGTTAAAATTGCACAATAGGTTTTAAACGTATAATAAATCAGATAATTAAGCCAATTATTAATAGTTAAGCGACCGTGCTAAAACCACGGAACTCGAGAGTACCTCACACCTTCTCCCGGGTTAGCAGAATTCCTTACCCAATCTTCTGTGTTCGCAGATCATAAATAAGAGTCAATTTCCTCGATTTGGTATTTAAAATAAACCGGTGACTCGGGACACCATAAATTATTCCAAGTGGCGACTCTGAAATAAATAAATAATTCCATTTCGATTAATGTCATTTTAATTGGAAAAACTCCCCGATCCCTCGGGAAAAAAGAGGTGTGACAACTCTGACGACTCTGCTAGGGGATCGAACCCAGAATCTCTGGTTCAAGGTTCAGAATTCGAGCTTAGAATAACTATTATGCTTGGCTTTCTTGTTTTGTCTGATATTACATGTTTGGGCCTAATGTGCAAATTGGCACTCATTTACCGCTTTGATATTCTGTGAACTATATATAAAACTATTACGACACCCTTCTTCTCTCTGAGTCTTCTAAATCTTTTGGGAAGCGTGCTCTTCGCGTGACTTCTTTTCTGTTAGAGTCATACCCCTAATTTTAGAACGAGGATCGAACAAGTTACAAAGTCGATGAAGCTTCTGTATTCCCAGTACGCTGCCTCCCCCATCCCCGGCTCGAGTTGTCCGCTCGGGTAAGCCAGGTCTAGAATAACACACCCCAGGATTTAAACCTAATATAACATAGCCTCATGCCGGATCCCAAGTAGGAACGTTTGTTTGCATCACATGCATTTGACTTTGGGGACTCAACGCAGGGGTTGGGTCCGTCTAAGACAGATGTACCCCAAAATAAAAAGACCATCTTGATGCATCTTTCGGGCTACTTGTTGCATTTGTTTGTTCTGGTTTGCATGTTGACTGGCTTCTAGAATAGGGAAAGAAAATCAAGAAAAACAGGAGAGAGAAAATTGATCCAGTTCCTAAAAATCCCGATATTTGGAAAAGAAAAAAGATCCTGAAACTCTGCCGAATTTTTAGAAGGTTGTCACAAATGATAGGTCCTCCACTAGTATCTGTCTCAGATCCTGCACAAAACAATACAGCAAGTGTAGCATGAGTACGTAAACAACGTATACCCAGTAAGTATCAAACCTAATCTCGAAGTGGTAGAGACGAGATGACCGACTTTGACACTCACTATGGGTCAATAATAATAATTAAAATAAAACTAGAATATCTAATTCAGCATGATTCACAGAATTTACAATAATTTATTTAACCAACAGAAATAATTAAAGTCCTTCAAATGCAACAATTATTAATATTTTAATTAAATTCCTTCAATTCCAATAAAATTTTAATTTATCAATTAGTCTTATTTACTAGAATAACAATAATTCCTTAACAAGCTGGAATAATAATTCTTTAAATTCCAAAGATTTTTAATTTATCAATTAGCTTCGCAAGCTGCAATAAACTATCAAAGTATCGTGTAATTATTATTATTAAGCCCGATTTCTACCGAGGTCGTACGACCCGATCCAGAGTGTCGTGTACACTGCCGAGAGACGTGCGACACGATCCATAGATGCATCTATCCTGCCGAGGCGTTCGGCCCGTTCCACAAGAAAGGAGGACATTTTCTTATGTACCCCCGGAAGGCGAGTATATTTATTATAAGATAAATTCTGGAGAAAGAACGATTTCTCTTAATAATTAATTAAATTAAACAGAAAATCAAGTATATGAGATTTCCATCCTTTACTATTTTTATCTAACAATTCATAATATATATATATATATATATATATATCATATAATATTAATTAAACAAAGAATACAATTTACACAAATAATTCATGCTTTGCGTCCTAAACTACCCGGTCTTTAGCATTAATAGTAGCTACGCACGGACTCTCGTCACCTCGTGCGTACGTAGCCCCCACAATTAGCAACAATTATTACGTTAATTACCTATGGGGTAATTTCCCCCTCACAAGATTAGACAAAAGACTTACCTCAATTTGCTCCAATTTAATCTACTAGAAGGCCCTTTCCTCGATTATCCAGCTATGATTGGCTCGAATCTAACCAAAAATAATTTGATACAATCACTAAAATTTATAGGAATCAATTTTATAAGAAAATACTATATTTTCAATAAAAATTCCGAAATTAATTAAAAATTCGTCCGTGGAACTCATATCCCGAAATCCGAAGAAAGTTACAAAATCCGATAACCCATTCAATTACGAGCTTCAATGAACAATTTAGATCAGTCACGTAACTTTTCGTTAAATCCTTTTGATCTCGCCTATTAAGCCCATCATCTGGCAATCCCATTTGATCAAATTATAAGCAGTTCCTCGGCAATATTTGAGCCTCCACACTTGATATTAAGCTTTTAGAAAAATAATTATCTTATAAACATGTGTAGATTGCTTTAGGCGCGTAAATAAATCATCATGACTATGGGTACGATTTCCGTGGCATAGTCAGATACATAATCCCCAATTCGAGTGTCCATTTCACGTGACTCGGCCATAACTTCGAATTAATAATAAGACTAAACATATTATAAATCGCGGGTGCATTTCATGTGACGCGATTCGCAATGTATTCAAAAACAATAAGTGTGCGACATCGCGACTTATTTAAATAAACTCCATAAATAATTAAAAGTGGTTAGAAAGTTAAAATTGCACAATAGGTTTTAAACGTGTAATAAATCAGATAATTAGGCCAATTATTAATAGTTAAGCGACCGTGCTAAAACCACGGAACTCGAGAGTGCCTCACACCTTCTCCCGGGTTAACAAAATTCCTTACCCAGTCTTCTTTGTTCACAGACCATAAATAACAGTCAATTTCCTCGATTTGGGATTTAAAATAAACCGGTGACTTGGGACACCATAAATTATTATAAGTGGTGACTCTGAAATAAATAAATAATCCCATTTCGATTAATGTCACTTTAATTGGAAACTCCTCTATCCCTCGGGAAAAAGGAGGTGTGACAACTCCCATTTGAACCTAACGCCCTGATACTAAGTTGTCACGACCCAAAATCCACTAAAGGTCGTGATGACGCCTAACAACACCTTTAGGCAAGCCAACAGTGAATGATCAGCTTAATTACTCATTTTAGTATTTTGAAATCATAATTTTCCTAAATTAAATCTTTTGAAATAGAATTTGCAGGGTAAATGATAATATTTCCACAACTACAATTACGAACAACCCGTAGGAACCCCAAAAATCCGGTGTCACAAGTACATGAGCACTTTCTAAGGAGTACAATGATAATACAACATCTGTCCAGAATGTAAATAAGACAGGATAAAATAAATAGTACGATGGAGACTCGGTGAACTGCGATGCGTAGCCTGAGATGCAGCTCACGTAAAGTCTTCTCAATAGATGCGCCTACGCGCTAAGATGATCACCAAATGACCTGTCAGATTCTGCACATTTAGTGCAGAAGTGCAGCATGAGCACGTAAATAAACGCGTACCTAGTAAGTATCTAGCGTAACTCCGGAGAAGTAGTAACGAAAGATCGACATCGACACTTACTAGAGGTCCAGGTAAATAATATGATAATTCATAACATATATGAAGTGCACAGTAATATTGGAATAAATCTGTAATTTCATAATGTTCCAGTTATTTCTTTTAAATCATAAATTTATCGATCTTGTATTCTATCTTAATATCTCAGAAAATGTGTTCCTATTTTTCTTATGATTGTTGTGGCGATACTGTTATTTACTAATATTGTCTCCCTTTGCTTTGCATCTTTCTTCTGGATTTCATGGTGTTGTTATTTATCCTATGAGTGTTGTTGTGATACTAATATTGTCTCCCTTTTTGTCCTTTTGTCTTTTTTTTTTAGAGCCGAGGATCTTTCGGAAACAGCCTCTCTACTCTTTCGGGGTAGGGGTAAGGTCTGCGTACACACTACCCTCCCCAGACCCCATTAATGGGATTCTACTGGGTTGTTGTTGTTGTTGTTGTATCTCGAAAAATGCCAGGTGTCAATACTAAATAAATAAGAAATACCATAAAATTCCGGACATCAATGGAAGGTTTATCTTATAAATATTCGGACTACTAGAGATATCACGCACGATTCTGCCGAGGTCGTTCGGCCCGATAATGTGTACACTGCCGAGGATCGTGCAGCACGAACCATAGATGCATTTATATACTGCCGAGGCATTCGGCCCGCTCCACAAGAAAGGAAGGAAGTTACCGAATTACAAGACACGTGTTTACAATACAGTACATGAGCACAATAATAAGTACACACCTTTACATTTATCAAATATCTTGGCAACAACTCAAGGTGATAAAGCTCAGCCTAATATATTTATTTGTTTTTCAAATCCATTTTTTAGTTAGAATTTCAATTTATTAAACTAGCAAAATGAGTCCAAACAATTTAAATATTATATGATAAAGTCCTAAGTCTACCCGGACATAATCATGCTTTAGCTACGTACGGACTCTCGTCACCTCATGCGTACGTAGCATCCACAACTAGTTGCATACAACAATAAATATTAGCTAGAAGTAGTTTGCCCCTCACAAGGTTAGACAAGAGACTTACCTCGCTCCAAAATTCTATAACCGGCTCCAAAGTCTCTCTAACACCTCAAACTGATGCCCATCGCTCTAAAACTCATTATAGTTGATGAAGATGGCACTCCAAAAGTTCTCCAAAATCTGCTTCCATGGACGAAATGAGATAAAAATGAGCCAAACCCCCATTTTAAAAGAACACATTACCCAGCCCGACCTTCGCACCTACGGAACAGTAGCCGCTTCTGCGCTATGCACCTGCAGATAATCTGTCGCTGGTGCGGCTTCAGCACAACCCAACGGCCCTCACTTCTGCGCCCCAAGTAGCGCACCTGCGCTTCTGCTTCTATGAGCCTTAAGCGCTTCTGCGCTCGCGCAACTGCGCCTCCTTTTCCGCTTCTGCGGCCCAGGCCTTTTTGGCCAACCTCCGCTTCTGCGCTCCAACAGTCGCATTTGCGATCTCGCAGGTGCTGGAATTCCTTCGCACCTGCGGTCTCTGCCCAGTTCACTCCCAGCCGCTTCTGCAGTCCACTTCCTTGCTTTTGTGATGAGTCTTCCGTAGAAGCGGTTACACCAGCAACCAGATTTTTCAGCTTCTCCTTACATCCAAAAATCGATCGTTAACCATCCAGAATCAACCCGAGGCCCCCGGGGCCTCAACCAAACTTACCAACAAGTCCTAAAATACCATACGGACCTAATCGAGCCTTCAAATCACATCAAACAACATTGGAACTATGAATTGACGATCGAAATCCTCATTTAACTTTCAAACTTTCAAACTTTGACGAACGCGTTCGAACCATATCAAAACATTCCAGAATGACGCCAAACTTTGCGCACAAGTCATAAATCACAAGACAAACCTATTCCAAGGCTCAGAATACCAACCGGATATCGATAACACCAAGGTCCACCTCAAATCAAACATAAGAAATTCTTAAACCTTCAAAATGGCAACCTTTCATAATAAGCGCCGAAATGCTCCCGAATGACCCGATACTCAACCCGAATATATGCCCAAGTCCAATATCATCATACGAATCTATTGGAACCTTCTAATCCTAATTTCTAGGTAGTTTACTCTAAATCCAAACCTTAGTCAATTCTTCTAACTTAAACTTCCGAAATTCAAATTTTCTTTCCAAATCAACTCCGAACTTCCTGAAATTCAATTCCGACCACACGTACAAGTCATAATACCTTAAGTGAAGCTACTCAAGACATCAAACCACGGAACGACGTGCTAGAGTACAAAACGACCGGTCAGGTCGTTACAAAAATGACAAAAAATGGATAACGGTCATGGCGAGGCGGTGACTATTATTTCTTAGATCGTTTGTAATAGTCCGAAAATATTTTAGGCGATCCGGGTCCAGTTCCGGTCGAACGGGCCCATACTGAAGTTGTGGGCTATAACATACGAAAATCTGAAAATTATGCGGAATTTTAATTGTATGGCCCTAAAATGCCAAAATATGAGGAACCCTCATGGCGAGGTGGTGACTATTGTTCCGTAGGTCATTTTTGATTGTCTAGCAAAGTTTTAGGCGATCTGGTTCTGGCTGCGTGGGCGCATGCAGAAGGCGTGGGCTATAGAACTAGAAAATCTGGGGACCGGGATGAATTCCTGTTTTATGGCCCTAAAATGCCAAAAAAGAGGAACGGTCATGGTGAGGCGGTGAATATTTTTTCTTAGGTTATTTTTTATGGTCAGGCAAAATTTTAGATGATCCGGGTCCGGCCACCCAGGCCATGTAGAAGGGGTAGGTTATAGCACGCTAAAATTTAAAAATCTGGTAGAATTCTAGTTTTATGGCCCTAAAATGTCAAAAAATGAGTATTGGGTATGGCGAGGCAGTGACTATTATTACTTAGGTTATTTTTTGTGGGCCAGCAAATTTTTAGGCGACTAGGTATGGTCGTCCAGGACCATGTAGAAGGCGTAGGCTATAGAACACGAAAATCTGAGAATCTAACGGAATTCCAGTTTTATGGCCCTAAAACGCCAAAAAAGAGGAACGATCATGGCGAGGCAGTGACTATTGTTCCTTAGGTCATTTTTGATGGTCCGATAAATTTTTAGGCGATTCGGGTCCGGCCGCCCGGGCTCATGCGGAAGGCGTGGGCTATAATACACGAAAATCTGAGAATCGGGCTGAATTCCAATTTTATGGCCCTAAAATGCCAAAACATGTGGAACGGTCACAAC
This sequence comes from Nicotiana otophora, assembly GCA_000715115.1. Classification (NCBI taxonomy): domain Eukaryota; kingdom Viridiplantae; phylum Streptophyta; class Magnoliopsida; order Solanales; family Solanaceae; genus Nicotiana; species Nicotiana otophora. The sequence goes on along the minus strand of AWOL01S0235873.1, from coordinate 5,172 downwards.
GAGGCGGTGACTATTGTTCCTTAGGTCGATTTTGATGGTCAAGCAACATTTTAGGCGATCCGTGCCTAGCCGCTCGGGCCCGTGCAGAAGGTGTGGGCTATAAAATACGAAAATCTAAGAATCGATGGAATTTAAGTTTTATGGCCCTAAAACGCCTTTGAGTTTATTTTTTGGGATTTTGAGGTCATGCAACACGAATTTATAATTATATCTACCTTTTCTTGTGTATTCGTACATGCTGATTTTGTAATAAAATTTTGACGGACTCTGATTGGCTTGAAATATTGTAGGTCTGTGGCAAACGGCCTATTGATCAGTACTCATTGCTTCACTATTACAAACTTCACCAGTACAAATTTTATTACAAACTTCAGGTTCAGTTTATAGCGTTTTATGGTCCTGCAACACGAATTTGTGATTATTCTATTTTTTGTGTACATTAGTATATGTTGATTTTGTAGAAATTCTTTTGATACTCTGATTGGTCTGAAATTTCTTAGGTCTATGGAATCGACCTAGTGACCAGTACTCATTACTTCGCCATGACTTTTGAGTTTATTTTATTGCATTTTGTGGTCATGCAACATGAATTGTGATTATATATATTTTTTCGTGTGTATTAGTACATGCTGAATTTGTAAATTATTTTTGAAGGACTTCGATTGGTTTGAAATTTCTTCGATCCATAGAAATGACCTGCTGACCAATATTCATTGCTTCACAATGACTTTTGAGTTTATTTTATGGCGTTTCGAGATCATACAACATAAATTTATAATTATATCCACTTTTTTGTGTGTATTTGTACATGTTAATTTTATAGAATTTTTTTTGACGGACTCTGATTGGCCTGAAATTTTACAAGTTCATAAAAAATGGCCTAGTGATCAATACTCATTGTTTTACCATGACTTTCAGGTTTATTTTATGGCATTTTATTGTCATAAAACTTAAATTTATGATTATATCTATTTTTTCGTGAATTGCATTATTCGGGCCAGTGAACTCTTAATGCCAATTGTTTTTTTTAAAAAATATGACCATGATTATAGTGCACTAAGGAGTCATTTGGTAGGATGTATCAGGTAAAAATAATATATGTATTAACTTTGATATTAGTATTCCCTATTTGTTAGTGTTTTTCAATTTATGTATAACTAACACATGTATTAGTTATACTCCCCGGTATTATCCTATACAACAACAACTGACCTAGTATATTTCCAAAAGATGGGTCTGGGAAAAATAATATGTACGTAGACCTTACCTTTATCAGGTGAAGATAGAAATATTGTTTTCAATAGACCCTTTGCTTGGAAGGAAAAAGAAGACCCTTTGCTCGGAAGGGAAAAAAAGAAGAAGAAGAAAAAGGAGGACGAGGATGAGCATGTATACATCCCTATGCAATGCATGTTAATTTTAATATACCAAACCAAATAGTGGATAAAAAATAATTCCAACATAACTAATTTTATCACTATTAATTCTAATGTTACCAATACACCGTATTTAGTACTCACTCCGTTTTAATTTATGTGAACTTATTTTCTTTTTAGTTTGTGCCAAAAAGAATGATCTCTTTCCTTATTTGGAAATAATTTACCTTTATGCAATGATTTATAGCCACACAAAATATATGTGCCTCATTTTATACCACAAGTTTAAAAGTCTTCTCTCTTTTCTTAAAATTCATTGCTCAGTTAAATGAGTTCACATAAATTGAAACGGATGGAATATTATTATTATCTATTCTACTAAAAGACCCCTAATAATATTAAAATGTGGAGTGTTACTCCTTTTGACGACATCATTGTACTTTAATTTTTTCCACTGAAAAAGGGATAGAAAAAGCTGTACATAGTTGGTGACCATCAATTTATATATATCAAACCCAATCAAATTATGAGCAATTACTAATGACTAATGATGCAATCCAGCAATAAACGACTATCTTACTACTATAATCCATGATTAAATATTTTTATTCCCAAGTAGATAAAAGTGCTTTCGTTTTTCTTTTCTTTTTACTTTGTCTTTGCTCTCTTTTTTGACTTTAAGTGAATTAATTCAACTCTAATTGTCGCATCGATAGCACATCGTAACAATGAATAGAACACAAATATAGAGTATTATACTTCAACTATATATATTAAATTTTAATGATGTCATAGGTAGTTCAAACTAAAGTGTCATTTTTTTATATTTTTGAATTCTCTGGTATAAATTTATAAATATTTAATTAATTTACGGGTTCAACAAAATTCAGTACTTTGATGTCGAGTCTAGAGAGGGGGAACCAGATGAGTTTAACTTCTATTTTTTCACCACTGATCTCTATTGCACTTATGTAATGATGCCTTCAGAATTTTATATTAATCTGTTAAAATTTTAATGATAATTTAATATAATACGTATATATATTGTATCGAAGATAATGAGTTCACTAAGTTTATAACTCATAAAATTTAATTTTGACTCAGGGAAGATCCGTAGTGCCAATATATAGGTTTATATGAGCACAGTAACTTTAAGCGTGGATTCTGATCCTTTTAAATTGTTATGTTCTATATTAATAATTTAATTTATATATATTTAATGATATTTTTACAACAGATATAGAGTTTGAATCAAAATTACTGCGCTCGACTTAACTCGTTTCCGGCACTCTAACTTAGCCCCTGTATATTATTATATAAACCCTTTCAATACCATCATTTGTTCTTTGTAGGAAACTATTCCGAAACAAAATCCAGTTTCTTCTTCTCTTTCTCATTTCATATTCAAGCTGATTAATTCAATGACTAAAATTTATCCACAAACTTTAGAGCAATCTTCTCCTTCATCCTCTCCTTATGTGAAATCCATAAGAGAAACATTTACAATATGGATGAAATCTTTAGTTTTCCATGGAAATGGTTGTACTGTCTTTAATTCCAAAGGTGATATTGTATTTAGAGTTGATAATTACCAAGAAAGTTGTAGAAATGAAGTTTGTCTCATGGATCTCAATGGCCAAGTTCTCTTCTCCATTAAAAGAGAGGTAAAAGATAACAAAAATTCTTTTTTTTATGCATCCGATATCTAAAACAGCCAATTGGAAACGAACTATTCAGTAGAGTTTGCGTACACGTTACCCTTCTCAAACCCCATCTGTGAAAATAAACTGGGTATTTTATTGTTGTTGTTGTTATTGTGGTATGCATCCGGTATCTGAAACCTAACGGTCCACCTAATTCGGGTTTACGTGATGAGTAGGCAGAGACGGAGCCATGATTGTAGTATGTTAAGTTACTGGTTCTAAATTAATAATTTGTACATATTCAACAAATTTATTAAGACAAATACATAGATTTGACCAAAGCTACTAGTTTCAGCCGAACTCGTAAGGTGTATACTAGCTCCACCTCTATGTGTAGGCTCACTAAAGGGGGAGCCGGGGAGTGCTTCCGTTTTCAAGTCTTAAATCAGAGATTTCTAGTTAAGACTGAAGCATTTCATCAGTCCCACCATATCTTAGTGGTAGATGAAAGAATTTCACAATTTTTTTGTAAGTTTTGTATGCAGTAGATATCCACAAATTGGAAACTAACTATATGTATTATTTGTTTAACTATTTTTTCAGAAACTACGAATGTTTGGTCGTTGGAATGGGTATGCATGTGGTGGAAATAAAGGGAGGCCACTGTTTCAAGTAAGGAGGAATATCATGTTTTCAAGAGAAGATGTCATGTGTAATGTTGGGTGTAATAAAAATGTAGGAAATAGCTGCTACAAGATTCAACAATTTGACAAAAAATCATCATTTAAAATTACAAATAATGCTGGCCAAGTTGCAGAGGTTAGTATGTAGAATTCTTTAAATATTTGCATTCATAGAATTATTTGAATATAACTTATATACGATGACACTAGAATATAACTTATATATGTTGACACTATAGACAATATATATATATATATAGCGCGCGCTCATTTAGAAGAAAAAGTCTATGTTCTAATTTTTTGGTGATTTATTTGTAGGTAAAACAGAAGCGATCGTCAAGAGGATTTGCCTATGGTGATGATGTGTTAACTCTTGAAGTTGAACCAAATATAGATCACTCGTTAATTGTGGCTCTTGTGACAGTATGCGGTTTGATTCATGGAAAATTATAAGTGTTATGCTAATAATGCGATATAACACTAGTCATACTAATCTTCTCCGTATCGTTTTCATTTTATATGATATCCGAAAAAATCCTATAGAGTTTCAAGATTCATCGTGTTCTAGATCCATGTGAACCACCATTCTAATTTAAGAATGTGTTGTGTGTTTGATTTCTTTTTTTTCTTTCTTTTTTTGTTATTAATGATCCTATTTAAATTGAAGTCTTAGTTTAATGGTCAAAATTAGCCTTGTGCGTATAACCAGTAAATTACGATTTCAAGACGTGAAAACTCTTGAGCTACAAGAAATTAGATTATTTGTGGCAAAAAAAGTCGTTAGAAAAGGCCAGAGAGTCGCCACTAATTATCTCTACCTTTGGGATTGGGTTGCCTCTTCTACCAGCGACCTAGTCGTCACCATTACTATTTTACTTTTAGTGACAATGCTAGTCGCCATAATAGCCTGAAATGTAGTGCAACCTTTGTCGCCACTAATACAAATTGTATTTTGTGGCAAAGATCCATGGCTTCTAAAACCTATTTTTTCAATACAATAATCAAAATGCTAATAGATTTTTGAATTTAATATACATGTATTGTCAATTGTCTGTTTTTCATCTATTTTCTGGTTCTTATGATGGTGTTATTATTTCTATGATTTCTGTTGATGATACTGATATATTGTCTCTTTTCGTTTTTTTGAGCCGAAGGTCTATCGGAAACAACCTTTTTACTCCCTCGGTAGGGGTAAGGTCTGTGTACACACTAAGGCTGGCAAGTGGGCCGGGCCCGATCCTAAGTGGGCTTCGTGGGCCCGGTCCTAAGTGGGCCCGGTCCTAAGTGGACCGGTCCTATGCGGCCCGGTCCTAAACGGTCCCGGGCTTCGCGGGCAAATTGCTGGAACCGGCTCGGGACCGGGACCACGAACTAACGGTCCCGGGTTAAGTGGGCCGGTCCCGGGCTTAAGTCGGCCTAAATGGGCCCTACATAAACTTTCTATTTTTAATTTTTTTTTATAGAAGTTAG